>KN833038.1:119310-131729 GCA_000827315.1 Piloderma croceum F 1598 | reverse complement strand
GAACGCGGATGATCGACGAGCTCCGGTGCTATGTAGAGATATCGGATAGGCGATTATTGTCGGATTTGGTGCCTAGAGTGAGTGCGTGCGTATCAACGCTGATCAGCCTCGTGCTGCCTAAGCTGTATTTGGTGGGTGCCATAGAAAATGTAGGCGATCCATTAGGCAATGTCTCATGTGGAGTAGAAACAATGCCTAGGCTGTATATCATCGGGAATCGAAAATTCGGCGCTGTGTCATCGTACAAATCGTGCGATGGGTCACCGGGGCATGGTACAATATGGACTGCATCCAACAGAACGTCACCTGCGTTAGGAATATGAACTCGTGCGACAATGAAGGCGATCATATTGTCCGGATGGCGTCGTTCATAGGACTATATATGCAAAGGACTGCAGGCAAATAGGGGATTGATGAACTGAATAGTGGTGGTATAGTGAGCATGCCGGGTTCGAGTTGAAGTCCCTGCCCTAGCAGTCTGTATGCAGCGGCCAGAGACAAGAGTGCAAAATCCAATGATGGTGAAGGACGACATCCGATGTTGAGGGTCAGACTGGGGGAGGGAGGCGTACAATTGCGGCTTATTATTCAAAATGGCTAGAACTGCGGGAAGGTCCCAAAGGATGATTAAGAATGGAGGTGTGACAGTGTGCCTGAGCCACAGGCACAACATCTGCGTGAAAGCGACAAAAACAAACCTTATATGTTGAAATTCTAAGTTAAATGATGCATGAGTGTATCCAGATCTTCCGTGATATGGGTTAAGAAACCAGTGCTGAACTGGAGGAATTCTGAGATTGAAAGGCAGAGAGAGGCCTCAGCCGAGTTCTTAGAACAGATAGTTCCCACAACTACAAATTTTGTAGTATCTGTCATCTGCGTAATATACGAGAGATCTTTGGCTCCGAAGAACCTGCGGCGCCAAATACAGCATTTTGGCACTCACCATCCACCACTGTGATATGATCAAGAGATTGCAAGTGGTAGCTCTGAAAAATTTTCATTCTCTCAGGAGGCGTGAGTCACGCCGGCATCTGGGTCTTTATCCAGTTGTGTCTGTCCTCCCTGTCAATGACACTTCACTACATCTTGTCGTGCCGGCTGATACATGGTCGGTGCTTATCACTGATCCAAACCTGTTTGATTTCATCCTGCCCTCCAGTCCACTCCGCCGAATTAACTGCTTGGACCGAGTACAAAGAACCAGCTGCAGGAGTGCTCTATGCGGAGATTAGAGTGGATGAAGTAGTAGTGCAGAGGACAAAAGCAGTGAAACGAAGTAACATATTGTTTTGGGACGAGAAGTTACCAATGTGCGGTTGATGCTGCCTTATGATTTGATTCGCCCATTCATTGATGAAACATATGACTCCGTAGTATTGGAAACAGTTCATTGATTTTATCATTATCGATAATCCAACGTGGTACCCAACCAAGCTCCTATATCTCGTGTATCTGCAGCACAGATGTCGTTTTAGAGACTCTCCTGGATAGATGCACCGACCATGCATGTACGTCCAGCACATAGGACATAATGTCATGGCATATCATTCATATTTGACAGTTACTGCACTACAAATGACGTGCAGTGTGGCCAATCCGACGCAGCAGGTGATGGGGACAACCTGTGTCAAAATCGCTGAACTTACTGATCCCCGGGAGTTCGCAAAGGAGATGGAGGATGAAGGCATAACACAACTACAGCTCTTTGAGAATATTGGCAGCTTGAACCATCTAGAGAATGCTATTTTGAACATGACTCTGGCAGATAAACTCACTGATGATGACCACCCTAACAAGCCCGACTACCTGTCGAATCTTGGTATTTGCCAAGAACGTCGCTTTGAGCGCCTGGGTGACATGCCCGATCTCGAGGATGCCATCTCAAATCTAGAAAAGGCTGTACAGCTTACAGATGATGGACATCCACAAAAACCAGTGCATCTCTCGAACCTTGGTACTGCACAACAAGCTCGTTTTGAGCGCCTGGGTGACTTGCCCGATCTCAAGAATGCTATCTCCAATAAAGAAAAGGCTTTGCAGCTCACAGACGATGGACATTCACGAAAACCAGGGCATCACTCAAATCTTGGCATTGCACAACAAACTCGCTTCAAGCACCTGGGTGACGTGTCCGATCTCGAGAATGCCATCTCGAATCAAGAAAATGCTGTGCAGCTCACGGATAACGGACATCCACAAAAACCAGTGTATCTCTCAAACCTTGGTGCTGCACAACAAACTCGCTTCGAGCGCCTGGGTGACTTGTCCGATCTTGAGAATGCCATCTCAAATCTAGAAAAGGCTGTGCAGCTCACGGACGATGGACATCCACGAAAACCTGGGCGTCTCTCAAATCTTGGTATTGCACAACAAGCTTGCTTCGAGCGACTGGGTGACCTATCTTATCTCAAGAATGCTATCTTGAATAAAGAAATGGCTGTGCAACTCATGGATGATGTTCATCCACAAAAATCAGGGTATCCCTCGAACCTTGGTACTGTACAACAAACTCGCTTCGAGCGCCTGGGTGACTTGTCTGATCTCGAAAATGCCGTCTCGAATCTAGAAAATGCTGTGCAGCTGACGGATGATGAGCATCCGCAAAAACCAGGGTATTTCTCGAACCTTGGTAATGCACAACAAACTCGCTTCAAGCGCCTGGGTGACTTGTCGGATCTTGAGAATGCCACCTCAAATCTAGAAATGGCTGTGCAGCTCATGGATGATGGGCATCTACAAAAACCAGGGGGTCTCTCAAACCTTGGTTCTGCACAACAAACTCGCTTTGATCGCCTGGGTGACTTGTCCGATCTCAAGAATGCCATCTTGAATCTAGAAAAGGCTGTGCAGCTCACGGGTGATGGACATCCGGAGCAGCCAAGGTTTATCTTGAACCTGGGTAATGCACAACAAATTAGCTTCGAGCACCTGGATGACTTGTCCGATCTCGAGAATGCCATCTCGAATAAAGGGAAGGCTGTGCAGCTCATGGATGGACACCCAGACCAGCCAATGTATCTCTCGAGCCTTGGTAGTGCACGACAAACTCGCTTCAAGTGCCTGGGTGACTTTTCCGATCTCAAGAATGCCATCTTGAATAAAGAAAAGGCTGTGCAGCTTACGGATGATGGGCATCCACAAAAACCAGGGTATTTCTCAAACCTTGGTAATGCACAACAAACTTGCTTTGAGCACCTGGGTGACTGGTCTGATCTTGAAAATGCCATTTTTAATCAAAAAATGGCTGTGCACCTCACAGAAGATGACGATCTAACCAAAGCTAAACGTCTTTTCTTCCTTGGCACCAGCCAAAACATTCATTTCCAGCATGATGGCCATTCAGATAATCTTGCCACATGTATTGCATCTTTCAAGGCAGCAGCACACCTGAAGGCTGCATACCCATCCTCAGCACTTCATGCAGCCCAACAATGGGCGGAAATATCACATGTCAATGGTGACCTATTGTCAGCATTAGCTGGGTATCATGAAGCTTTAGAGTTGCTGGGAAAGGTTGCATGGCTTGGTTTAAATACGTCTTCTCATCAAGACCAATTGTTCCATGAACAGTCTGAAAGTCTAGGTTGTCTTGCAGCAAACTGTGCTATCAATTTAGGCCAATTGGAGGATGCTGTAGAGCTTCTGGATTTGGGTCGGTCAATTTTCTGGCAGCAAGCATCTTCATTATGAACTGATTTGGAAAAGTTGAGAGAGGTGGCACCAGAATTGGCGAAAAACCTGGAAAGAGTTGGTCATTTGCTGGATGCTGGGGTCTTTTCTGACACTGCATTCACCATGGGACATGGTGATCAACTTAATACGAAAGATATTGGAAAGGAACGTTGTCGCCTAGTTGGCGAGTGGGAAGGGCTAGTGGAAAGTGTCAGACGGTTGCCTCTGTTCAAATATTTTTTGCGGCCTATTCCATTTCACCAATTGCGCCAGGCATCCTCTGGAGGACAAGTCATCATCATTAATTCTAGTGTATTTGGGGTGGATGCATTGGTATTTGGCACTGTTGGTCCAATTGAACGGGTCCCTTTGCCTGATATTGACTTTCCAACACTCACAGAATTGACTGGCAATATATTACCCGAGCGAGCTACATATGGCTCAGCAACCCAACGACGAAATCACACCAAACATTTTTTGATACCTGCCCTGCGGACCATCTGGAGCAATATCCTGGCTGATATTATTGAAAAGATCCACATCCCTTTAGTTGACCCTGTGGTGCTGCCTCAACATCGGATATGGTGGTATCTTACCGGGCCCCTGACATTTGTTCCCATCCATGCCGCTGGACCTGGGAGCAAAACCATCGATGTCAGTCAACTGGTTGTTTCCTCTTACGTTACTACTCTCAGGTCTCTTTTTGATGCACACCAGAGATGTCAGCGAGCCTCAAAAAAATTTGAGAAACTTCTCAGTGTTGGTCAGTCACAAACACCAGGCCAGAGTTCCTTGCCACACACCACTGAGGAAGTCAAGAGAGTGGTTCATATGTTTTGTTCATCAGGCTGGTTGGAAGAAAATGTTGTGTGTCTACGTGGATCAGAAGCAACGGTGGATCGTGTCTCAAGTGCATTGGATTTGTGTTCTTGGATTCATTTTGCCTGCCACGGATTTCAGGATGCCTTCCATGGAATGAAATGTGCTTTTGTGTTACATGACGGCCTCCTTGAAGTCGAGAAGATTGCATCAAAAAGGTTGTCCAATGGCCAATTTGCTTTTTTGTCTACTTGTCAGGCAGCATCTGGACTCAAACATCTGCCAGGAGAATCCATGCATCTAGCAGCAGGACTTCAATTTGTCGGTTTTCCAAGTATTGTTGCCACCATGTGGAATATCTGTGATGATGATGCTCTGATGGTAGCTGAAGAGACCTATGGATACCTTTTCCGCAATGGAATTCAAGCACTCGATCCTTCTAAGGCAGCAATGGCGCTAAATCGTGCTATATTGTGTCTGCGAGAAGACCCCAGCGTCACTGTGGACAGGTGGGCTCCATTTGTCCATTTTGGCATCTAATGCCTTGTATAAGCTTTTGCTGCATGTCTCCCCATTTTATTTGGGGACAACACGAGCTGACGTATCGTGCAGGGGTGGACATTATATTATGCTGGTTTGATTCGTTGAGTCACTATGATTGTAAATGTATGAATGCATTTGGTTGCCATATGAAGTAACGTCCCCACAGTAGCCTCTCGTTGAGTGTTTCTCTTCTCGGATTTATTCCCAGATTTTGTTCTGGATGTGAGTTACATATATTCAACAGGGGGGGTCGTCAATCATTCTGAGCACAGATAGTTGTTAGTGCCCGTGATACTACTCAAGATGTATGAAATGAAGCTACAAGGCACGCAGTGTGATGCGGCAAGCGGGTTCTTACCTCTAGAATTTCCGGTCCAGACAAATACCGACGGGGCCTTCTAGTTGTTCGAGGAGGGGTGTATGCACCTATAGTGGGAGATTCCTAGTTCTTTAGATAGATTTCAGGACAATTAATGACTACCAACAAAATATGGTAGATCAGGGAGCAATTAACAGATAAACGTGTTGAGAGTGTGACTTGACAGAGCTGTCAACAGAACTTGATTAGACTGGGACAGACGTGGCGTGCAGATTTAAAATAACTTGACAGAGTTGAGAGAGCTTGACTTAGATATGATAATAGTTCAGACATTGTTTAGAGAGTTAGAGTAAGACTTGATTTATTAAACAGATTAACAGTGGCACATAGCACTATTCAAACAGCAGATGTCAACCGGGTGACAGAGAAACATAGGAACCAGTGACTATAAGGCCAGGTGCCCAATAATCCGTGGGGTATATTCTGATTGGTTTTTTACTGCTGGAAACAAGCCCTATTTATACTATTTTGGCCATTCTATTTTTAGATCCTCCAATAATCACATGATACAGACTGTGAGAGTCTGGTCACCTTATTAAGTAATTTTATAATGTAAATTATGTATGTGCAAGAGAGCTGCTCCTATTTTTAGAATCTGTGAGAGTCTGTCCACCTTTTTGGGAGAGTTGAACCTATTTTTAGAACCATCCAGAAAATAGCTCAGTTCTGATTGGTTGTGCTATTTTTAGCCACCACAGCCAATTGGCTGTGCTGTTGGCTGTGCTGAGAATACTCCTGTATTTGCATCTATTTGTGAATGGCTGTTCCATTGGCTGTGCTGGGCATACTCCTGTTATTTGTGTATATTTGTGAAGTGGCTGCCTGTGTGACTGATTATGTGACTGGTGACAGGGGAATAAAAGAAATAGATTCTGAGTGATTGGTGATGGGAAAAATGATTGCAAATTAGGAAGGTGTCAGTGCCACATGGTGATAGTGATGCGCTGGCAGCGTTGCGCGTCCTCCACAATTTCACACCCACCATACAGCATCCTGTCTATCTTTGGGGTGCCTTCTTCATTACACATCAGTCTTCCAAATCTGTCTATTTCCTTGCCTTTTCTAGCCATGTCTTCTGCCACTATCACCAACAATTCTGAGAGCAACGCTGCTCATCCACGAGAATCTTTTCGCCCTTCTATGGATTATCAGCACTTTGAATCCACTGTCATTCAACCTTTCCTTCTCCAGGTCAAACTTTGTAATTCTGTGAACATTCATCACCACACCTCCCTGTCCTTTGCTCCCGCTCCTGGTCATCCATCCCTTGATGGCCTTATTCAACTCTTGTCAGAAACTGACTATAACCAAAACACTCCCTCGAAGCCTCTTCCATCTCTTCCTCGATCAGATGTATCTTCCTCTCGAGTAGAAGGGTATTCCAGCCAAATACGCCCAAACTATTTTATTTGGGAGTATGGTCATTTTGAAGAAGGATTGATCGTTCTCTTGGGGGGTAGTTCCAGACTGGTGAAGGTTTTGGGAGTCTGTGGAGTAGGAAGGAATTATTTTAAGATGAGACTGGAGGAGCTAGGGGATATTTTGGAAGGGGAAGTTGCAATCCGTCGGATGATAGTATCATTTTCCCCGACCATGTTTCAGCTCTCTCTTCTTCAGCGCATTAAACAGCATGTTTTTGGACAGTTCCTCAAGTCGATGAGGGACTTTTCTAAGGAGGGGGGGATTCCTTTTGAGGATCAGATTTGGAATGGGGATGACACAGAGGAGGATGAGGAGAGGGGGATTCCCGGGCCTGACTATGCGCAGTTGTTGGAGGAACTGTTCAGATCGCTTTGTGGAGAGGACGATTCTGATAGTACCCTGGTGAGCGACCAAGCGGTTAGTATTTGGGAGAGCCAGATTATTGGGTAAAAGGACAGCACTTCTTCTTTCTTCTTTTATCCTTTCTTATGCTAGTCCTTGCACTACTCATTCCCTTCTCCTCTCCTTGCTTATCTGTCCTGTAATTCTACATCATCGCATTTCTGGCTTGTAATTTTGCAACCTCTGGCAATACTCCATAAAGTATTTTGTTGAAAATGAATCTGAAGCATAAAATATAAAAGTAAAATATTTTTAGAAAAGAAATAATTAATTTTAAAAAAAACAGAATAGCATAGAAAAATAAAGCAAACTGCCATGTTCTACTATGGAACACATACATAGTATGACAGCGGTTTCAGTAAGAAAAATCTCAAGAGTCAATACCGATACACCGAACAACGTACCAGGATGCCCTAGAAACCACCACTCCATGACACTCAAACCTGAGGCATATATTGCCGTCAGTGTGACTAAACAATTGTTCTCACTTAGTCTTTTGTATATTGGATGATCAGGCATCTCGAAATGTAGGCAAAGGTATGGAATGAAGCTGCAAGCCAAACATTGCAATAGTTTTAGTGAGACAAATTCCAACAGTGATACAGCGAGGAACTTACCAACATGCTATACAAACCACCACTCGATGGCAATCTTTCTATCTTGGAAACACAATCCTATCAATCAGGATCCCATATTCCCCAATGTGCCGCTCCCAATCACTGTTGGCGCAGGGGGATCAATTTCCCACCACGAAATCGAGGAGCTGGGATTATACCTAAAATGATGGCTAACAAGGTGTCATCCACCATCATGCAAGTTTTTCTCACCATAGTGTGGAGTTGTATGGAGTTGCATTGTATGTGCTTGCCTTGCAACCATGGCCTGAGTCCTCAGTCATTATGTTGGAGTTCATAGATGGTTCAGATAAATTCAGCTTGTACGAGCTAGGTGTTAAAGCAGATTGTTGACATTGGTTTACAGATGAGCAAATTTGAAAAACACAGTACTGGGAGACGAAAATAGCGAATGATTGAAAGGAGGGTCATGAAAGTTAGTTTTGTATTTGATAGGCCATCAATGATTGGATATGGTGACAAATGAGCCGGATAGGTACAAATCAAACATATGGCGCACTCAGACACCTGATATAATGGATTGGGAACTGGAGAATACCTAACCCTTGGAATATACCTGTGCATAAGTGCAAAATAGTTAATAAACTTCCTATCCCGCAAGCTTGTGCTGAGACAAGACACCAAAATACAAAGTGAAGTTCTCACCGTTCACCCAGAAACCACAGCCTCGTTTCGCTCCTCCATACACACAGTAAACTACCCCCACATCCTTGTCTCCAACCCTCAATTGGTGGTTGACAATGATTGCTTAAAACTAAAAAAGTTCAATCACCTATACAGCCACAAGCCACCTCTCGACCGGACGGCCAACCAGCTTCATAACCTTTAGTTCTGAGACACCAACATCCTGGAATGTTTTCTACAGATTATTGATACTTCTATCAATCAATATTCGTTGCTTTAAATCCAAAGAGATTCGATGGGATCGTGCGATGCATCCCTGACTGAAATGTTCTCCCCTGTCCACAAAATATGACCGTCCCTAGAATCAAAAGAAGATGCTCTTGGGCTTTTTCATTGATTCTGGGGGCTAAGGATCTGGTAATAAAGTTAGTCAGGTTTATGGGGCATTTTTATGTATCTATGAAGGACCATGCAATATTGGGCCTTCCATTGGTGTCTGATAAATTGACCAATATATATGCCTTCCCAATTGAGGCCATTTGGGGGCGGACTGTGGAGCCATTGCAAAGCAACGGCCAAAAGAATGGTTGCTGCAAGGGAGGAAGCCATTGCCTAATGTGGCGAGCAGTTGCCTTTTTGGATCAAGCTGATAGGACTGAAGACTTCAATCTTACAGGTGATGGAAAGTAAACTCAGCCTGTCTAAGTGTATGGTTAAACAAACTATGTTCCAAAAAATGGCACAGAAGTGGTAATAAGTGGCCATGTGATCACCAAGACAGATGGAAGTCATTCTCAAGTTCCGAGTGAGCATATAACTCAGGCCACATGAGTAGATCATCTCCATGCCTAAATTGATTATCATCAAGGGATCATGCCTTGAGCTTAAAATGTGGCAATAACAAGTCTAGCTTAAGGGTGGCTCCACTTGCCAACTGTGAATGGAAATGTTGATGAAGTACTATGGGATCACAAAAGCAAGTGGGCTTATATGATAACTGTCAACGGAAGTGCTTTGTTTGAAACATGGTTCTCATGGCCACACAGCTTCTAGCCCAAGACCGAGGCTTTTGGTCATCCAGAAATACTTTCCAATGAGTAAGAACAACTCATCGGAAGTCACCCAAAGACCTTGCCGATGACTTGGGAACATCCCTCGCGTTCCCTTCATTTCTGTATTATTATGTATAAATATGTGGTGCTGCCTCCACAAATAAATAACTGATTTACTACATTTCATCAACATCCATATCACTATCATCTAACTCATCTTCAACCTCTTCCATTTCATAATCATCTTCCAGTTGGTCTATTTCCTCCTCTTCCTCCTCCAGTTCTTCTTCAGAAATCACCCTTCTCCATATGACTCTGACACTTGGTACATCTTGAGAGTTCTCATCTGAAGACTTGGCAACTTCATTCTCCAATGATTCATCGGAAGGTGTGACAACCTTTGTCTGTTTTTTGATGGGAGGCTTCCTGTAGTTGTTCTTATTACCTGACCTCCTTTTGGTCTCCTGCTTGCGAGCCTTCTTGACCTTCCTAGCCTTGAGCCTGGCCTCATTGAAAGGGATATGCCTGTGTTCTTCATCCAATCTGGCTTTAATTATGACCTTGCTGGCCTTGACCTGTGTCCCTCGTGCTGTACCCCTCCTTTTGGCCTTCCCAACCATCTCTATCTTATAAAAGATAGGATTGGTCAACATTCTGACTCCACCGTCAAACTGCTCCCAAAGCCTACCACAGACCTTCCTGGTGCATGGCACAGCATTGGGAAGACATTAAAGCCTGCCAAATATCTTCTTCAATGCAAAAAGTAAAGAGGAAGACTCCTTCTCCGACATGGCGTAAAGTGCCTCGTGAAACTGGCAAATGTATCCTTTGACCAAGAATGGGTGCCAGACAGAATCCTTGTGAATGTTGAGCTCTGGTATGGGGAAGAAGAGGGACATCATATCCTTGAAGCTCACATTCCTCCTTCCACTCACATGGCCCTTCAGACCGTGGTTGGAGGGCTTGAATGAGACATCCTTCAGTACAGTCATGAGGGATTGCATGGTCCAGAGCTCCATTGCACCCTTCAAGTCATGAGGCTTGGGGAATTCAGGCACCTTCAAAGCATCTGTGGACAAGGTGAGGAAGTAATCAATGGTGAACTGCACAAAAAGGCGACTGGCAGTGGATCTGGTCACCCACTTCTCATCCCAGACCCAGTCTGACATCAGCATGGTTGGCCAACGTGCCATCATCAAGCTTATCTCCTCCCAAGTGGGCGCATTTCCTATGGGGAACTGCTCCGTTGGCTCTTCATCGGCCACGATGGCAACTTCTATTCCCCTCATCTCTTTTATCTTTTGAAGGGATTTGACCTGGCTTATGACCAGCAGGCACTTGTCACTGTCTTCCTTGTCAATCTGCAGCACTGCAGCACCCTCCAGGTCCATCTCATGCAAGAAGAAGGTGCCAAACCTCTCCATCACCTTGTGAAAGCGAAGCTCTCGGAGGGCGTCCCTGAGGTAGCCAGTGCTCGCCACTGGTGAGTGGGCGATGTGCTGCATCATGTGCATCAGCACCGATGTAATGGTCCCATAATTCTGAGGCCTATACTTGGCCATATGCATTTGCACATTTCGCAGCTCCCTCATACGTCTGATCTGAAAGCCAAAGTACAGATCAGACTTCACTGCCAATATCGGGTTCGCATCCTCTAGGTAAGTTTGCATCTGTGAGAAGGTGAGAGAGGACCTTCTTTTTGAAGCATCATTCATCACTCACCAAGTCGGCAGCATCTTCCATCACCTGGCGGATGGATGTTCCACTCCCCCTGACTTCCTCCCTAGCGCCAAAGGACTTGGCCAAGGACCCATGCATCATCATCAAGTGGTTGTTCAAGCAGGTTCTGTAGGTGGAATTGACCTCATATGCATCAATGCCTTCACAAAGCATGATCTCTCCGGCTTGAGAACGTTGAAAGGGTTGATAGTTGAAGCTGTATGTGGAACGGAAGCAGAGTTGAACAATGGCCTGTCGTCTCTGCTCCATTTAAGATTGCCTCCCACCATATGCACCCAACATACCTGGGTGGTGCACATTACCAGCATTCATGCCTGCTGCATCATAAGATTGATTCACCCATTCCAGATCCCACAAGAAGACCAGAGGGGTCTGCTTGTCGTCACGGTTGGGGTTTCACCCCAACCCCAAATCTATCAGCAGCTGCCCATTCTCCCTCTTTTCCATGTACTCCCAGTCACAATGAGGAAACTTGCGTAGCAACTCTGCATATGGGTCTCCGCCTTGCTCCACCACAATGTTAGTGGAGTCCTTGATGCCTCAACATTCCATGACAAAAAAAAAGGAGTCATATCTATCATACTCGTCAGGATCTGACTATACGATATCTCGCATGACCCACTGCAGGCTTTCCAGGTGTGTTCCTTGAACCGTGACCAGCTTATCCTTCCCAGAGAAACAATTGCTGTTAGCAGCTTTCCACCGCCACTCGGACAAGGTGTAATCCTTATATGCCATGGTGGATGGATTTTCACCGGTGATGAGCCCGCTAACTGGCTAACCGGGGATTTTCGCATTTTATCGTGTTCGCTCTAACGCGGATGGCCCATCACGTGAAGACGTTACATGTCACGGATGTCACTGAACCATTCCCGACTCATTTCGAGGTTATCCGAACATTTCCGGTAAAGATTACGTCCGGCCCGACCTTTTCCCGATTTTATCGCACATTATCACGTCGCCGTCACCTCGTTGTCGCCAAATCTCAAGTCCGCGAGGCTCCTTACGAAACTTTGTCAATTGAATCTTTTATTCCCGAGCTAGCAGGCTCGCTGGCGCTTCACAACAGCGGGGACGCATCGACAAAGCCGCTCCGGCATCTAGTCGGCACCGGCGCCCTAGAAATAC
>KN833038.1:76797-88664 GCA_000827315.1 Piloderma croceum F 1598 | reverse complement strand
TTAATCCATGTGCTCCAGGGATAGAGTATAGGAAATAGCAGATAATTGTTGGCAAGGGGAATGAGTGTGGGGTTGTTATGTTGTAAGAATGTTGGGATATTAAATTGATTTGATGATGAATTGAGGAACATGAATTTTTGGGTGGCTGAGTATTGTAGGCATTGAATGTTCCTAAATTCATAGGAAAATCCATGCACTAACTCGAAACCATTTCGAGGTGTGACACCGGTTGAGACAACACTACTCCGGCTAGGGCAGACGAGGCAGAAAGGGACCAAGCAGACGCCAGTGAAATGGCTCATGGGCTGGAGGCGCAGCTGGTGAGGGAACGAGCAGAAGCGGCAATGCAGTTAGAGGCAGAGAGCAAACATGCAGAGAGGCTCCAAGCAGAGGTGCAAGAACTGCGGAGGAAGGTTCAAGTGTAGACGGCGGAGAGTGGGAGATGATATATAACCTGTCTTGCATTCTCAACCCGTGTCCGCCCTTCGTGCTATTCTATTACATCCCCGGTATGGACGGTCACGGTTTTTAGATTCTCGTCATACTGCATTATTACGGACATATTTACATATTTATTATGCCTATGCCCACACCTTCAGTCAATTTGTTATTGCTCAGCACTGTCAGGCTCAGTGGCAATCATGAATGCTGGTTTTGGGTTTTTGATTTGCATAATTGCAACAATGACTTTCAAGTACAACTGGTTCATAGCCGAACTAATTGCATGGCTTGTTGCCTTCACCTCAACTTCCTTCGTTGCATTTTCCATCAAGTTGCCGGGAACAGCTTGGGACCAATGGGTTTGCCGAGATTTAGGTGGAAAATGGTTTCTCGTTCTTCCCCAACATATCTATGAGGGTATGAGGGTCTTTGGAGGGTCTCTTCTTTCAGGTCAGGGTCAGTATCCTCCTCAATCACGGTTTGAATACTGCATTTGGGTTCTTGATGGGCCAGCGGTTTACGGACCTGAAACACTGATACGTGACAGTCAAGCTGCAGCTGCGAGATTTCGAACCTGGATGTCATCGGGTGAAATAGATATATTATGACCCTCTGGGCAGACCTGGCCCGCACTTTATAGTTATTTTTTTCTTATTATGGTAATTGTGGTTTACGCATTTGCTGCAGGGCCCATTTTCTTTTTTGAAAATCCAGTTTTGTCTGTTCATCTAATTTTTCCAGTCTGTCGAACTTGTTCCTATAGGCCTGTGATAGTTGTCTGTTAACATTTGTTGATGGAAACCAATGTGTTATTGCCAGGTTATCCAACGCCACAGCATGAGAAATCATTACATATAGAGCTTGGGTTCCATGGGCACTTTTAAGGTCGGTTTTGATAACTGTGTGAACTTCGATACGTCTGCTGGGTACAAGTTCATATGCAGAACTCAAAAAGATTGATGGTGATTAAGGTGTCAGTGGAGATGCATGGCCCGTTTCGTCCCACAACAACACTTGTAGAAACACTCCATAAAGATGTGAAAAAGCAACATGAAAGGTCTGCGGTAGGGCTCATTTCCATACCCCAATTAGCATAAGCACATTGGGACAATGTTGGCAGATGTTTTTTTTGTTTTGAAGGTACTCAGTGAATCTTAACATGGCGGATCCACTTCCCATATGATTCAACAACCATCTCTTCTGTTGCAAGTATTCGCCAACTCTCCGGAAATACTAGCGATAAGGTCAGCTCTCCATGGGATTTTGATGGGAATATACTCATAGAGTAGCCGCATCGTAACCTGTCTCCATGCGCGGCATAGATCGTACTTGGTTCGCATAGACAGTGTAAGTAGTTGGACCTAGTTCATTGTTGGAAGACTGTTGTGGGATAAAAAGAATCGATAGCGAGACCCAATGCGTCTGGGTCATATGTTGCATATTGAAATATCCAACCATATCGCTTTGGCAAGGTCAGCATGGGTGGTTCTTGGGTGGATCGAAATTTGAAGACGGGACCTCCAATGTTTCCGATTCATTGGACGATTGCACCACTAGGTTAAAAGATTTCCTTAAAGGGAAAGATGGCGCCACCAATACTAAAATGACAAAAACCCGAAATATGGAGCGCGCACTATTATAAACAATAAAGATAAATTTTGCATGAATTAAGACTTGCGAGTAATACAATCCTATATTTGTCAAAAAGTATTGCGAGGTCCTGATCTTTCCCAATTTAAAAATCAATGATTTTTGCCAGCCCGCTAAATAATTTCACACGCTACCGATAAAAAAAACCTCCCGTGCAACTCCACTATTTATCAAATTGTAAGGAATTAAACACCAAAACACGAGCAGTATGTACAAATAGAATGGGGGCAAAATTGAACACGGGCCAAAAGGAAAACAAATTGATAAACCGCAATCAAACATACGAATTTGGGCGCTTACTGGTCCGGTATCAGATCTGGTGACAACATGTTAGTGAAATGTAGACCTGGTCCCTTTTAGGGGCCAGGAATGTAATTCCCTTTTTCGGTGCTCACAGCCACCGCTGTGTGCTGATTCACCTGACACCAAACACATAATTCTAGTTCTAACGGTGCCATATGTACACCAACTCCCCACATTACCTGCGCTCCAATACGCTGAACCACCTTGTCAAATCTCACGTCGGGACTAGTCATGCCGCGATAAATGCCGATCTGATTGATAAAATCATCTATGATGACCCCGCTGTATTCAGGCGTCTGCGCATTGATCAAGTTAACAGGAATTTCATCGCAACATGCACAGCATCCTTCAATGCTACAAACGCAAAAGATATCAGTCTTTTGATGGAACTGGTGGAAGGAGCTTCAAAGAAGACGCCTGAAGAACTGGAGATCGAGAAGATTAATGATATGGCAAGCGACCTGAACAAGGAGGAGAGGAGTGGCAATCATGGATCTGCAGAAGAGAAGAAGATATATGACCCTTTGGGACGTGTTTTTCTCAGCAACTGTGTCTTCCATTGTTCTGACTCATTCATTACATGTGCGCATATTCAACTTCATGGTGAACTTCGGCCATAGTGCCACACCTCATTGATTCCAAAAGACAAACAGTATGCTCAAAGCAGACAAGCCTCACACGTTTGGCTTCCCCAGCTGCAGTCCCGATTTTACGATTTCCCCATATGGGATAGATGCGTTGAGATCAAAGTTATGGCGCAATTGAGATGCTTTCGGCGAAGTAAAACCTCTAAAGAAGCAAGGACCCAAGCCTGCGGTCATGGGCACTATTCCCGCCATTGTGACTCAATCTGCTGACTATGTGCGCCTGTTCATGTCCACCCAGCCTTTCATGCTTTTCTGCGTCGGAATTCTTATTTTTGGAACAGAATTCTGCGTTGGAATTTTTGATCGTGATCGAATCACATTTTCCCCCGCCTATGACATGTTCCAAGACACTGATACCTTCATTCGTGTTGTACGCAGCCTAGCATGCAACTTGTTGATCAAGGAAATGGGTTCCGACCCTACCATTCGGGTTTTGACTGATGCGGAAACTCAGAAGCTCACTGGGAGCACAGAAGGGTACCCACACGCTGTGGTGTCATCTGGCGGTAGTGACCCCCGCCAATGGTGCACAATTGGGCCTCCGATTTGGACATCTCTTTCATTTTTGGGCCGTGGCACCAATGTCTGGCTTGTTCGTGAGTATGTTGTCTGGCTTGTTCGTGAGTATGTTGTCGGCGTTACCCAGGAGCCGTTGTTGAGAGGGAACATCATGATTATGAAAACAGCATGGTGCAGCAGCGCCAGGACACCTGAGTCAGATATCTACATGTCAATTGATCAGTTTCCTGAAGGACTAGCCAAGTTTGAATGTGGTGGTGACGTTAAGCATGCTGGATACCCCATTACCATGCAGAATCTGCGCAGCCACCCAGTTGACATTGTCCTACCTGAGGAAGGCATCAATCCACCAATGCCTGTTCTCCACCGTCTCATTCTAGGTACTGTCGGGCGCCCGTTATGGGAGTATACATCAGACTTTGATCTGCTAGCTGGTTTCCATGATGCCCTCCAAGGTGAGTGCTTGTTATTGACCAATTGTGATCATTCCTCATCACCTTGCAGCGCATAAGGCCCTGTGCGATCAAGGCATCCTCTACCACGATATCAGTGCGGGTAACATCTTGCTAACCAAGAATCAGAATGCTCCACTCCAAGGTTTCATTACCAACCTGGAGTTTGCTCACATTGCAAACTCTACCATCTCAAAACCTCGAGTGACCATCACAAGCACCATCGGCGCGCAAAACAGATATGATGACTGAGGGCGCGTGCTTTCTAGAACACAGCCAACGACTTGCACACACACCACTTTTGAATCAACCGTGACCATTAAACAGGGTGTGGGTATGACTGTAAATTACCTTAATAAAAATTCTTTTCTTCCATGCTACCACGTTTCCTCAGGGAATGGCTCAATTCATGGCCCGGCATATTTTAATGCAGGGAGGTAAGCACACTACGGAACGGGTTGTGCACGAAGCAACTCACGACATCGAATCCTTTGTCTGGGTACTCTCATATTGCGTTATGCGCTATCTCTACCATTGTGCTTCTTAACTATCTGCGCCGAAGGAGGTTCGTGACCAGTGTCATGCCTTTCGATCCCTACTTCACCAAGCATTCGGCCAAGCCACTACCAAGGCCATTGCTGCTGAGAGGCAGAGTGGGTCTTACACTTTGACTTTTCCTACGGATGATGATGTCATTGAGATAACTGCAAGCTTCATGAGTGACACTCTCGTTGCTCTTTTCCAAGACCTTCAGGGTCTTATACACCGTGCTGCAGACCCTTTTAATCCAACCCCTTTGACACATGATTCCCTTCTTGCAGTAGTCAACCAGAGGCTTGAGTCGTTTTAGTACTTTGTAATTCTACATAGTACATTTTCATGACTGGATAGCAGAATTGGCTACATTTGAACACCATTATGTAACCTACTAGGGACATTTTTGGAACACAGGAAGCATAACCCCCTTTTGGAATGAATAAAAGGCTAACATTATTGTAACATTAGCTAAAATAATGACAACATTTTGTTATTAGCAAAATCTCGACAAGAGAGGAAACAATAGGCTAAATTTCTCGTAAAAGTCTGGCCAAAAAGTCTGATCAAATTATAAATTCTGATGACATTTTGCAGCATGCAAAATGTTATTATTATTCAAAATAATGTCACAATAATATCAGCCTTTTGTTCAACCCAAAAGGGGGTTATGCTTCCTGTGGAAGCTGGTGCCTACATCAATATCAATATTGTGTGGATTGGCAAATTGCTTATGTACAGTATTTGTGACTGAAGCCAGTCCTAAACTAGATGCTATACTACCTCCACCCCCTTGTTCTCACAGTACTATGTGTCCTCAAATGGATGATAAGCTCTTTCATGGTTGAGTGCATCCTTATTCCAGTGCAAGCCTACCAATCCGACCCTAGATCCATGATGTCTTGCATGTGGATTTACTAACACATCTTTCTCTTAAAATTTCTAGAGCGTTCAGCAGTTAATGTGTTTTTGGAATCATTTGAGACATGTGTTATACTCATCCTCTCTTCATTTAATCTTGCTGCTGATGGATGCTTCTCTTCAATATTTTAGAATGCTCAGCAGACGACGTGTTCAGGAAATTTGACATGATTCAGTCATATTTCCATGTACATAACAGGTCAACAATTGTTGATGCACAGGCACAAATAACGTGCCAGCAATTCCTGGCCAACAAATGTATGATGTGGCTTGGCCAGCCTCCCTTTCAGCGATATGGCCCAACCTGTTCATGACAGATGGGTCGGTGTGCTAGTGCCACATCTTGGCCAGTCACCTTCTTAAGGGTATAGCCCATAAATAATTTATTATTAATCTCTGGCTTGTAGTGGCTATCAGACTAGACGGTTGGATGGCACTCGAGTATCAATGTACCTCAATAAGTCTTGTGGGAAGACAATATGGTTCGAAACCACCCACACATCTACTTACATTAATGCTGTGATTGATAATGGCAGAAGATACTCTGTCAGTATTTCAACCACAAGTAGACCTCCATTGTGAATGTAATTCTATCTTGTCAAACATACATTTCCACGTACTCAAAATTAAGAGGAGAAAGTTACATAGACAAAGGGAAGAGGGGATGGAATAGAGTCAAGCTAGAATATGTGAACACTGTTGAAATTCGTAGATTGAAAAAGATAAAAGAGATCACGCTTTGTCAACCATAAGCAGACTCAACCCAGTGTTTGACCATTGCATTCAAATCAGAAATCTTCTGCCGTTTTCCGAGATGTGAAACTGCGTATTCGCTGAGGGTGGCTCCACTTGAGCTATGTGTCCAACTCTGTTTGTGAGTGCCGGATGGCTGCGTCTGCTCGATGTTGATTTTAGAACCTCTACATCGAACTCTGCAAGCTGGAGCAGAGTTTTGTCCTGCACTACCACACAATGAATGAGATTGCAACCGAGTGGTGCGTTGGCTCAATTGCGAAAGTCTTTCAATATCCTCGTCATCGCGCTCCCTCTTTCTCTTACACCTCTTTTCCGTTTCCCAATTATTTGCGTTGGCCGTGGCATTCTCGAAAAGGCTCCATGTCTCGGATAGGAGTTTGAGTCGGTCATTAAGTGTTTGTTGATTTTCGTTTGTCCGGCAACATGCTTGCGCAATCACATCGAGATCTGCCCCTGCACATTTGGGGCCCGCAGTAATGACGGCAGATGGGGGTGCAATATGACACTCTTAAGGGGGTAGAGTTTGGTAGGGGTATGAATGAGGTTGCCAGCTCTCGGCAGGGTCCAAGATCCGGCGAAAGAATGGCGCCCGCAAGAGGCAGAAGGGTGTACTTTGTCTTGGTTTTCATATACCACTGGAAGATGTGTTCAGAGCTAGAAAATGTCAACAGCTAATGAAGAACTTACTTTTGAGCAGAAGGTGTGGATCTGAGGCCGTGTAAGATCTTTCCTCGCATTGATAACTCCCTGGACAAAGTCATGAATGTCTTGCAAAATAGCAATATCAGGAAGAAGCAGCCATTGTTTGGCATCAAATGAGGTGTGCCAGTCAGATTTAACTACGAGCTGATATCAGCATGGGTCACCAATGACAAATAGTGGCCGACGCACAATAGAAAAGGTTTCTTCTGCTATCAATGTGGAAGGTCCCCAAATCAAGCCCAAGACAGTACTCGTAGAGCGTTAACCAGAGAAATGGTTTAATAACCATTTCATGGCAAAGGCCATGGCTCACCTCATCTGATGTACTCGCACGCTGGACAACATGTGGTACGTTGCTCTTGCACTGGCGGATTTGGTGTGAGATGATCATGGTTAGAGGTGGACGAGTCGCGATAGGACAATTCAAGGTTCCGACCACTGGCCAGAGAGCTAGACGAGATGACAGACATGAAAGAGTATGATTGAAGGTGAACCACTACGTGGAATCCATGTCAGAGCGGAAACAATTTGTTCCGTTCTGAAGTCTTAGCAAAAACTGATACCCGCTTTCTTTGGCAAAATTTGACCTTGAACTTCTCAACGTTCAGCACCGGTTAGAATCACATCGAGGGTTTTCGATCCCAATCAAGGTATATTTGATGGTGTCATTCGCAGCGAACCTGTTCGATTGAATAATACTCAATGCAGACTCTTTCGCTGAGCATAAGTATCAACGTCGCCGTGTAACAAACAAATCAAGATCGGACGACAGACCAATGCAAGGATACTCCTATTGGTTAGGACAAACTGAATTATTTAAAAATTTTGTAGATATCAAGGTCAGTACGGCGTTTTTTGTGTGGCCAGTGGCCACCACTAGAGCTGACCTCGCATTTACAGAGAGTGCATGATCCGGAATATGCATCTATCATTTAGCGTGAGAGGGAGGGTACGTAAAACGTAAATTGGACATGCAGCTGAAGCCCAAGGGAAAATGCCGTGTACTTGGTATTGTATCCCGTATCTGACCTACAACTGGCTGTCCTGTCGTACAGTGACCAAAGCATGTGCAATTGCAAATCTGAGGGTGAAGATGAGGAACTGGTTAAGAATGGGGAAATGGCGGCAGATGGGATTGAGCCCAAGTGTTCGAACAATCGCCGAGCAGTGGGTGCCTTGTATTGCTCTCCTGGGTCCGTATCTGAGTGTTTTCTTTTGCAGTCACTCACGTTGTGGTGATAGGTTATCAACTACATTGCCTCAACTGGATGGGATAGCACATTTATTACTTGCACCATTTTTCTCTAGCTTTTGGCCTCAGAAAAACCCTTTAAAAATGCCTTTGGCTCTCCTTACACAACCGATGTCCACGTCATTGACAATTCGCAAGATGGTATTCTTGACAAGCCCCTGGCTTCTATGGAAGAGAAGGGTTTGCGTGTGCTGATCTTCAACCAGATAAACCGTATACTTGATATCTTGGAGGGTTACTGCATTTTCCAGCATTATAGTGAGGTTTGTCCTATCATTGTTTTCTCGCCGGCATTCAATCTGTCCATGGGCTCATATCCAATAATCCAGAACACCGCCGTATTGATGGTGAGACTGCGCACAATAACCATATCAGTGTGACCTCGGACTCCAAAGCAGATTGCCATGTACGTCATTTCTTCTGGTTTTTTGGAGCGAATTATATTCTTACTGTGACTAATATGACCAAGATTTCCAATTCTTGGATCCTGCCCTGGCAAAATCGCAGGGGTGTGAGCTTGCCATCTATAAGATGAGTCAGCTGCTTCCCATTTAGTTGAACTGAAACTGATTTGCATGCCTTGTAGCGACTCAACAGCATCATAGCGCCCCTACGAAAAGCTCAAGGTCACGATGATACTCATGAGAAGCTCGAAGCTAAGCGGCAAGTGGCGTGAGACTTTACTGATAACGGTGCGTTATTGAAGTTTCCACTTATCTGACATCACAGGCTGATAATTTTGTATGTCAAGCCGAACCACTAACGGAGGAAGAACAAACGCAACAAGAGTCTTGCTTGGAGGATGGATTCCCTGACTGGAATCTGATCTTTGCTGACGTGCCTTGTAGAATCATGGTATCGACAATGTCAAAGATGAGGAATTAGCACTCCCTACGCCACCAAGTGCTACAGGCGCCCCTGCGAAGAAGTCGCACAAACAGAAGAAAGTGTAGATCATTTGTGTTCACCTTGGATGTTCTTCGCCATAATATATTTTCCTCGTGTTATAATGTTGAGAATTTGAGGACAGTTCTCAAGAGTTAGCATCAGTGTCAAGTAAGTGTTTCTTCGCTTCTTACAAGCCCATATGATCACTCATTCTAACCGCCTCCACCACACCACCAGAACCCGAAATATATCATCCCGACGAACACGCGCAAATTTATTCGGCTTCGCTTTTCCATCCCACCAGGCTGATCAACGGATATATTGGCGCACTGACAAACTGGCGTGACATATTGCAGGCACTTAGAGTGAGGCTACAGATTCGGCAGTTGTCGGAATTGGATAAGTATGATGAAATCATGAAAGTGAAGGTACGGGTCTCGAGGCGTGGAAGATGACAGATAGTGCAGTTTATTCGTTTACTGCTGCTACTATTCGAGGAAATTCCACGCTGGTTAGTTATTCTTTTCTTTCTTGCTCGGGCAATCCAATAACTTATTTGTTTGTTTTGGTACTACAGAGCAACGAGCATGGATGCCCTCATCAATGTCATTTGATTCTTCAGTGAATCTGCGTCCAAGGAGTCACAAGGATATGCGCAGGAGATATATCTCATCTTACGAGTCGATGCTATTCGGTTTCTTTATCCGTAAACCAAAGTAAGCTCTTGTCTCCTTCCCTATTGTGCGTTAACTGATCCTGATTCTATGAGCTAGCTTTCTGGACTATTGCAGCTAGCAAAGCGCAGCTGTTGTATGTCCTACCCCTGCTCGTTCGACATGTCCGTTCAGATGACTACATCTGCATTGACTAGGATCACCATGGATTGGATCTTGCTCATCAATAGGAACACAAATGTTGTAAATAAACTCCCTTTCCAATTCGCATGAGATCATTGCTGACCGGTGATCGGAACGTTAGAATCGCTCAAGCGGATATACACGATATCGCGCCTGCGCTACTTGATATTATTCTGAGCAAGAGGAGCACAAAATATTTGCCGGGAATGATCATTAGATAAGATTAGATAAGTTGTACGTCCACTCTAGGTCTACCTTATGGTTTTGTTAATGTCAAATTCTGATTATGTTTAGTTTTCAAGGCGCAAGTTATCATTATAGCTGGCCAGACTATAATACCCGCGTATGCTACAGCATCTGGTCAGCACAATACTAGGCGTCATCTCTAACTATATTCCTTTTGTAGGATGCAGCCTCTTTCTCAATCTCAACAACCGCTCAACACAGATTCGTTCGTCAAACACATCAACTTGACCAACAACCAACGACTCAGGATCGGATGACAGGAAAAAATGCAGACGGTGCCCACGGGGAACATGCTGCGGCATTGGAGGAAAGTAGCAGGGCGAGTAACATAGCTCATTACTACATATCCTGGCGATTGATCACTTTTAGCAGATCCTTATCAAAGATTTCGAAGATCGAACGGCACGGCACGTTCATTAACGGTGAACTACTCAGCACAGAAGGGCTCAAGAGTGAACTATACACACTCAAATCGGACGATATCTTCATATGTCTTTTCCCTTTTGTCCTCAAACCTTTACTAACCTCTCAACCAAGGAATCCTGTATTGACATTGTAGCGGTAAATTCATCAACCATAGCACACTCACCTGAGTGAGAAGTTGGTGTGCTGCTGGTAGTGACCTACTGTGGAAAATGCCTATGCTGATGTATTGGGGACGACAAATATATAGGCGCGGTTGTGCACAGCCCTAGCTGTCACACTATGGTGCAATATGAGCGCCCAGATATGCATTTTCCATTTACGAGGATTGGCTCTACACAGCCTATCATCTAATTCACGTAGTTCCATACGAAGACATCAGTCTGGACTCCGGGATAGATCTGAGGTAAAGATTGGGTTGGAAATGGATACGTGTTTCCAACAAAAATGGTTCTAGATTAGATTGGATTGGATTAGGGGCTCTAAATTATCAGAAAAATAAATCATACAGCTGGGAGAGATCCACCATATTTGAATTTGTAAAAATATTTGGCGGATTGTTTGAAATGGGGCCCCAAACAAAGTTTGTTACTTACCTGGTGCTCATAGCTGAAAAAAACCAATTCAGCACGAGAAAATTTTTTCCAAGCGCTGGGGTGAAAATAGGGTGTAAGTTCATTGCACCTCCTGATCTTCAACTTGTGGGTGTAGCACCTTGGGGACCGCCAGCGGCTATGAAGTCGGCATGAAACTGTACTTCAGGCACTATAGCATAGCCTATGGGACCCGTATCGCATACAGTAAACAGCAAACAGAGTGTTGGAGTCATAGTGTTGTGACCATGTCATGTGAAATGGAGGATTCGTGGATGCTGGCATACAAGATAGAAGAATGAGGCCAATCAAGCTGATCCTCAAATGTTCCTTGCCTATATGCAGGTCCATGATCTCAGCCCCTGGGAGGTGTGATATGCTGTTAGTCTTCGTCAAATGGGCTTCTGGGTAGTGGCGCAATGTAGACACCAGATGGATTTGGGTGGGCTAAGATAGTTTTTCAGTGCAGCAGCACATCACATGACCAAACCCGCCCATGACTTTGTTCACCATTTGAAACTCTGGTCCACAAGCAGCAGTGCTCTTTCCTCCTTGCATCCTCCCATCATCATCCTCAAATGAACTTCTACCACATCTTTCTACTGCTCCTGGTGGTTCTCTCAGCCTACTCTGAGAGTTCTCAACAAGGTGAGCCTCCTGATTCTCTTGATTCCACTTTAGCT
>KN833038.1:59087-76249 GCA_000827315.1 Piloderma croceum F 1598 | reverse complement strand
ACTTGGTGGAGTGGGCCATTGCTTTGCATGGCATGTACGAGTCAGCTTTGGTTTTTGTTTCAATTTTAAAATAGAAGAACTTGTACATAGCGGGCTGTGAATGTGACATCTGGGACATAACAGCATATTTACTTTTGCCAGAATTAAAATACTACTATGAAAAATAAATAAATGTTATACCTTTGGCTATCAGAGATGACCCAAGTGAGAATTAGATTCCAGAATTATTTATTCAAGGCAGACAAAATAATAAGCGACCACCATGGGACATAACAGGATATTCTTTGCTAACAGAATTGAAATACTACTGTGAAAAAAATGGATTATTGCTGTACTTTTGGCTACTGGAAACAACCCAAGGGAGAATTAGATTTTTGATTATCTATTTCAGGCAGATGAAAGAATAAAGCATATCCAGAATTTATATGGAGGGTATAATCTGGAAAACACTTTGTTGAATAATTGGCAAAATCATATTCTGACAATAGTTATGTCCCTTAAACAAATATGTTATCCAGATTTAGATGATATCCTCCAGATAAATTCTGGAATACTTTTGTCTGCCTGAAATAGATAATTCCAAATTCTAATTCTCCCTTGGGTTATTTCTAGTAGCTAAAAGTGCAGCAATAATCCATTTTTTTTTTGCAGTAGTATTTCAATTCTGCCAGCAAAGAATATCCTGTTATGTCCCATGGTGGTCGCTTATTATTTTGTCTGCCTTGAATAAATAATTCTGGAATCTAGTTCTCACTTGGGTCATCTCCGATAGCCAAAGGTATAACATTTATTTATTTTTCATAGTAGTATTTTAATTCTGGCAAAAGTAAATATGCTGTTATGTCCCAGATGTCACATTCACAGCCCGCTATGTACAAGTTCTTCTATTTTCAAATTGAAACAAAAACCAAAGCTGACTCATACATGCCATGCAAAGCAATGGCCCACTCCACCAAGTCAAATAGGATGATGATGTTAATCTCTGGAGTCCATTGGTTGAACTCATGTGACCAAATTTGGATAGCTCATTTGGGATGACAATGAGATGTGGGCTGGCAATGTTGAGGTTTTGCTTCAAGTACATGAGGAAAGACATTATTTGAATGTTTTTTCCAAGGCCTGAAGCTAGAGAAACACAGCACAAGCAATAAATGAGCTATGTTGTCAGCAAGAACACCATCAAGCCTGTTATGGCACAGTGAGGATACAGACCCAGGAGAGCCATACAAGGCACTCACTGCTCTGCAATTCTTTGAACACTAACAGCATCTCGGTCCCATCTCCCCATTTTCAACTGGCAGTTCCTCGTCTTCATCCTCCTCTGATTTGCAATTGCTCGTGCTTTGGTCACTGTATGACAGGGCAACCAGTCGTAGGTCAAATACAGGATATGACACCATGTATGTGGCCTTTTCCCTTGGGATTCGGCTGCGTATCCATAATAGATGCATATTCCGGATCAAACACTCCATAAATGTGGGCTCAGCTCTAGTGGTGGCCACACAACAATCGCCATACTCACCTTGATATCTACAATTTTTTTTGAATAATTCAGGTCAGCCAACCAATAGGAGTATCCTCGCACTGGTCTGTCGTCCGATCTTGACTCGTTGGCTACTCGGCAAAAGAGTCTGTGTTGAGTATTATTCAAATGAAGATGTTTGCTGTGAATGATACCATTGGATATACCTTGATTGGAATTGAAAACCATCGATGTGATTACCATTGGGGATGAATGTTGAGAAGTTCAAGTCAAACTTTGGCAAAGAAAGTGGGTATCGGTTTTCACATTTGAGACCGAAAAATCCATCATTTCCAGGGTTTCAAAGAGGCAATTTTACCCTATTTTTGACCAAGTTTTTCACCACTAAACTCAGGCCCAATCAGTCAAACTCTGGGAATGGCAGGGTTGCCTGGGCCGCATGGCTTGGGTCTGCCTGAGCTTTTCAAGAATGCACATTCAATGTGGGAGTTCCCATCCTGTCTCTATTTTTCACTCAAAATTTCAGTTTACTGCCAACCTAAATATTACATTTATCACAGAAGCACTGCAGGAACAAGAGGACATATCATACAAAATGGCTGTACTAAATGGCCATCATGAACCATTGACTAGAGCGAGTACTGTACAATTTCAATCAATTCGTCACTTTGGCCAGATTTTCAAAAAATTTGGGCCTCTAATTATTGATCGGGTGTGAAATCCGGGGTCAAACCTTATTTTTTGACCCTTCTGTGATGCATGACTGACAAATTGATTGAAAGTGTACAGTATCCTAGTACTTCCTCCGGGAGAAGTGATTTGGCTTATACATTTGTTGGTGGTATCATTGCCAGATATTTTGATCACAGATTGAAGTGGAAGAGCAGCAAAGGTAGAACTAAAGGACAATATATGCCATTGTGGAGTATAACTGGGTATCAGAGCGCCACAGCAGAAACAAGCTGTAAGCTTCTGGCACCTGTTTAATGATAATATCTTGTTATTACCAGACTGCTCACCATGTAAGTGAGCCGAAAAGGGCTGCTTTTCATCCAAATGAACCATGTAAACTGACTGCCTGCCTCTACAATAACAGATATGCCACTCCAAAAAAAACTGTCACAGCCCATCGTGAAGGCATTGTGTGTTGTTAGCCTTGCACTAGCTGTGGCCTGCACTGTGTCATTTCTCAGTGCTTGTGCGAATAACATTTCTGTGTTAGAATATTATATATGGTTCAGTCTTCGTTCCCGTTTGTTACCTTATAATTTACTACTGTTATTGATTTTGCCATATTTGGGTAGTGGACTCAGTCACATTCCTTATGGTTTGCTCTCATGTCACAGCCACTTGTTATCATATTCCTACACTCTGGAGAGTTGGAGATTGGGCACATCAGCAGGACCAGGCTCCCATCAAACGAGTATAGAAACAAGCCCAAGTCCCATCACTGGATCTTAGTAAGGTTGCAATAACTGGTACATCCCCGTTTCATAGTAGTAGTCCTTCTATCACGTTAGACAATGTGGAATACAGGTCTTGGATCCGCTGGTATCTGCCAGAAAAACGGTGTGAACAATTGCTTATATTTGCTATGTATCCAGTTTAGAGTGATAGTGGTAATATAGAGTTGTATTGTTTGAATTGAAACAGTATCATATTTTTTTTAATCGCCCATGTTGCAAAGTGACACTCACTACGAAAAACCTATGTCTGTGGTTTTGGGGTAACCAAATGATTTGTTGACCATGTTTGTGTACATCTATTATCTGCTGTTGGCACTCTACCCTCAAAATTACCACCACCGAACACTACTCACCAAATCAGTAACCACAGCTGGCGCATCAGAAACCTCCGCCTAGATTCCACTAGTATGGTACAATTCACGCAACATTGAAACCCTACCTAAATGGTTTAGGAGGAGGCAACTATGACGTGCATTAGGTGTTGAAGATGGTGCACCTAAACTGTCCGAGCAACTTGATGACCCGATGTTGTCTGAATGGAAGAGCACATTGAATATGGGAACATGAAAATCAGCTATTGACTCCTATTGTTTCCTACAATTTGATTGCTGTTGAGTTGGCAGAATATAAGAACTTGAAAAAAAACTTAAGCATCCTTCTACAGCCACAATTGTCTTGTACACTTTATCCTCCTGTTCTGAGTCCCTGCTGAAGTGATCTATTGTCAAGCATGCACTTCTTTTGGTTTGTGGCCACAGGTATTGTGTTCTTCAACTCAAGGTACAAATAATTTGTGGTATCTCCTTTATTATAAGATAGCGGCCAACATTATGATCTCAGTGGGCTCACCCAAGGGGCTTGCGCCTGTGTGGGCCCAGATTTCCAAATAGATATTGATTCATGTACCTCATTTTGCTGTGATCAGCAGTTGGGGAATTACACCAATTCACAGGTTGGGCTTGCTGCTTGATAGTGATCCTCCCTTCCTGATGCAGTTGCAACCCTTGTAGTGCACAGCTTCTTGGTGGTTTAGTCTCGCCTCCTGGGAATTTGCGGGATGCTGTGCTGATTGCAAACCAGGTTATGGCTACTGGTGTAGAGTTTAAGGTGTAGATAGACATATTGAGCCTCCTAGATCATCGTTCAGTAGTACAACCGCACTGGCAAAGAACCTTCATAATTTCTGTAGAGACGCCAAGGGGTATGCAAAAAAAAAATTTGTATACATGGGGTCAAAATTTCTCGTCAAGCCCTCCGAGTGACGCCCACAAACAGGTATGTCGGGTTGGTGAACTCCACTCAATGGCGAACCCATGCACTGTGTCACCAACTTCATCAACACTGCATCATCACTTTCACAGCACATGGCCGAATGGGCTGAAATAGAAAGCGGCTCCTTCGCGACCAATATTCTACCCACGACTAACTGGAAGCGAGGCATGACCATAGCGTTATTTGGCTCAAAAGACCGTCTCAGAACTTTGGTGTATAATACGTCCAGCCCACTCGCCAAATGGTAGAAGCGGGTTAAAATCTCCGTTGGGAGTACACCCCCTTCACTGTCTTTGATGGCTCAACACGCTGTGGATGCCCACTGGAAAAGGCCATCCACCCTTTCAACCAGCACATGACACCAAGTTTTGTTGGGCCATTTCAACTCGAGGTGGGGAATACCTGACAGCGTTGTTTTGATGAACAAAGAGATATAGTGTTTGTTAGAAGATTTATCAATGTCGTCGAGGTGTCTATAGCAAATCCGTTGTTTATCAGACAACGCTTTCAAGATGTCCTTCTTGGGACGTGCTGTGATGAAGATTCGGAAATTGGTGAGAAGATCAGTGGCTCTCCTGGCCAACACTTCAAGAAGAGGCTTACGAGAAGCAATGTCCCCACTTTCATCAAAGGCGTCAATGACGATAACAATTGGACCAATGGTTGTCAGAGCCTTCGCAGGCTCTAATATAAATTTTGCGAACTGCTCCATGGGCGAACGAGTTGTTTGAAGGGAACAATTCCCCATGACCACAGTGTGAAGAGATTTTTTCCAATGGAGGTTGAGGTCGGCAATGTCCGATGTGATAGTACTGAGAAGGTTGGCGGGGTGGCGGTTCGCTTGATCCGCGTGGTCAAAGTAATATGACGACCCGAGTCGTCCTAGCTCATCAAACTGTTGAGCAACTTCGTGCGCAACAGCTAATTTTCCGTAACCTGCCACAGCACTCAAATAAAAAAAAGGCGAGGGGCTGTATCATCATTTGGACTATTGACCCACTGGACAATCTCTCTAATGATCCTTTCGTGAGTGCCAGGAAGACATCCCTTGTCGGGGTCAAAACAGGCGCCTTTGGTGTAAGGCATATCATTGAGTTCAAAATCGACGGCTAGATAAAAATGTATTAGTGCGCAGCTACGTGATATTTGAGATCACTCACCAAGACTTCTGACGGTGTCAAAAATGTGGGAGACTGTGATCCCAGTCTGAAGAATGGTGCGATCTTGAATGGCCATCTTGAGTTCCTCAAACTTGCCCTCGTATTGGGTGATCTTTCTGTCAATGTCTGACAGAAAACTGTTCTCGAGTGCTCGTCTCCCTGGCAACGAAGGTAGCGGTGAGATCATTGCCATGATGTAC
Source organism: Piloderma croceum F 1598 (assembly GCA_000827315.1). Classification (NCBI taxonomy): domain Eukaryota; kingdom Fungi; phylum Basidiomycota; class Agaricomycetes; order Atheliales; family Atheliaceae; genus Piloderma; species Piloderma croceum. The sequence continues at coordinate 70,668 of KN833038.1, read as the reverse complement.
AGAGGCAAACATACATAAATCCTTCCCCATAGCATAGTCACGAATAAAATACGCGCATCCCGTGGTTTGCTGAGCTATGAGCTCAATAATTCGATTGAGTGACTCGATTTTCTTCATAGGTTCCGCCTCTTCCACAAAGGAGTAAATGTCGTCCATTGTCTCGACAAGGCGCATGATAGAATCGTTGCGGTCCATTTGAGCCAAGATGTTCTGTAAGGGGCTCAGATAAATATGGTTATAGAGTACAAATAATGCACCTTGGGTATGACAGACAGGATGCTCCACGCTCCTGCACAAAATCAAATTGTTCACCGAGCTCGTAGATAGAATTGCAAAAGTAAGACCTAGGAACAATTAACTCGGCAGGCCTTGATTACAATGCAACCTGACTTCCAGGTCCACCTGTACGCTAATATGGCGGGCCCCAGCTATTTGACATAGACTTGATATTACTTATTACAGTCACAGAGGTATCAACGGCCCCTTGAATCTGTCTGAGCGACAATGATGCAGGCCTCATTCGATCAACTGCAGCCTTTCCCTGTGCAACAGCTTCTTTCATGTTCAAATCGGCTGCAGCAGAGGCCTTGGAAATAGCTATGATCATGAATTCAATGATGATCTGTGTTTTATATTGATTCGCTTGAGCGTCAGGTTTGTACAACTCTCGAGTAATCACTAATGGTAGACTCATATCAGAGAATAAGGTTAAAATAGGAAGATACAGACCTCCAGAAGCTCCTTCAGCGAGAAGCGACTCAACCGTCTCTTTTACTCCACCAATGAAATCATCGCTGCCGAACTTGCACTTAGTGTAGACCCTACATTCCAACACAGAAGATCCAAGCACATTGTTGTCACAAAAGTTAATTAATCCGCAAGACATGACAGTTTTCAAGTTTACTCACAAGTAAAAGCTCTCCGTCCATGATACAGCATTTCCTTTTGCGGTCGTTGTCTTATGCTTCAGCTGCCCATCTACCACCAGTTCAACGTAGAATTTTCCGGATTGCTTTAGCACGCCAACATCTGGGAGCCAGCAGCCTTGTATATCTGCTATACATCGTCAGATAAGCACGATGATCTATAACCATGCGGATCTTGCCTTTGACGCTCACAGTCATCAATGTGCTGGTGGAACTGGACAATGTTAAGCAAAGAAGTTACATGTACAGAATGAAGTGGTTACACTCATGCCGTGGCGGGGGCCACAGTATTGATGCTGGTACTCATCGTTTAGGGGATCGTTAGATGATCACACAGAGGAAGGCTTAGGACCACGTGGGATCAGATTACAGCACCACCACTGTGCCTAGCTTTGACGCTTTTGATCACTGCCAAGTTGACTTTGAGTTGGTCATATTCACATTTTCCACTGCTCAACAGCAGATGAGCAGGTGCACAGCATTTGTTCTGGCCCCACCATTGTGGCTCTAGACTCTTTTCTCCTCCGGTTTCTTGTTTATCTTGGATGTTCACTCGATTTTCATCCGACCTCACGATTGTGGCTCAACTCTTTCTTCCTCAACATTCTTTCGACTTTCATGCAGTCGTTTTGTTCTCGCATCCTTTTTAGATGCTACTGCATCCGACTCTATGATCGTGGCTACCCTTTTCTACCCTAGTTTCTTGTTCATCATTGTGTCGTTATCATGCTGCCAGCCTTCCCCGCTCTCTACCTCTACCCACTCAATGCAGACTCTTTTGTAAAGCATATCAACCTCACCAACAACAAGCGTGTCAAGATCAAATGACAGACCAATCCGAGGACCGTGCCCGCTGAGAATAATGGGTAGGTTGTGTGGACACGCGTATGACATGGATGCTCTGTGGATGAGTTTGGTAGGTATGTTGGCGGCATTGGAGAATGTGATCTGTAGAGTTATCGTCAGCGGTGCATAAGGAGGTTCTTGCTGGTGCGGGATTCATACATGGCCTGGCATGAAGCACCCCAAGCAGGCTTTCTTGACATTAACTTGCTTTCTGAACTGGATCCACCCCTGGTCCTGATCGTTGGCGGTTGGGTGAGGACAATGATCTACAGTGTGGTCGGTGGCCATGGGTCTGCCCAACGCATAGCAGGTCACGCAAGTGGCTGTGAGATTGTGATAGCAACAGTGGATTTTTTGAAGGTGAGTTGACTGTGGATGACAGATCCGCGGGAGAGATGGATGAGGCGGAGGAGGTGCTGGCAAAGGAACCGGATGTAGTTTGGGAACTGGATGTGCTTTGGGAACTGGAGGAGGCTGAGTCCAATGATTGTGTGCCAGAGGGTCAGGGGTCAGGGCCTAGGCCTGTGGCGACACGCTTGCGATTGGATTGTGCGAGCTCTGAGAGTGAACAAGTTAGTTTCTGCACGTAAATATAAGTGGTGAGACACACTTGAAGGTGAGCTGGAAGCCTGTCGTTTCGTGCCTGAAAGGAATGTATATTCAGTCTGAGAAACATTTACTCTGCAGATACATTGCTGGCTGACCAGCGATGGGAGACGGGTTAAGCGGCTACGAATTTGTGAGGAAACAACCTGAACTGTGAAAGCTTGATGTCTCACCTGAGAAAGTGGTGGTGTTTGCAGAGTGAGCTGTGGAAAGTGTGGAAGATGGGTAAGAATGGATGGAAGGAGAGAGTAAACAAAAAGATAGACAAAGCACCTGGCTTTTGGGCCAGTTGAGTTGAGCTATTGGAAGGTGGAGCATGGAGCACTCACCAACAGGGAAGGATTGGGAGGCACGGGCTGAAAAAAAAAGGAAGGTGAGAAATATGGATGGGAAAAGAACGAATCGCACTTGATCATCATCTGGAAAGATGAGATCTGGAATCTGATTTGTCTGTGAGCAGATGGTGTCAGGGCTTGCGATAGGTTGAAAACTGAACCATGGTGGAGAATCACATTCTGCATTCAAGGCGGCAAAACTGGGAGTAGGCAGCTAGATAGATTACGATTTTTTGTTTATTTTAGGTTTGGATAATTCGAGAGAAATGAAAGACTTATGGGTGCCAGTTGACAGGTCATTGCATGGTCCTGCATTAATACAATCAAAAACAGTGATCGACACTGAAGAAAGTGTGGGTGGGCAATAACCTGCATGTCCTGTGAGTTTTTGTGGTCAAAGTTGCACCAGAGGCAACTAAAGATGCGTTCTCCGGTCTGACCGTGTAGGATGATGTGCTTGGTCATCTGTCCAGGGTCTACACTGTGAGCCGCTGGATAGCTGACTTCCACTTTGGACTGGGTACAAATTCTCTTGTGGTACCTGGGGCTGTTGTATTGCGATTTGCATATTTGACAATAGCTGGCATAAGTGTGAGCATAGATAGGTGACAGAGGTAAGAGAGCACTCACGGGTTGTCAGGCATTGTAGTGGAAATGTGAGGTGTGTTTCAACACCTCTGATATATACGCCGTACAGATGAGATGGGAATTAATGGATGATAAATAGTAATGAAGGTTCGGATCTGGATGGTCAAATCTGCGAATTGGTGGACCGACAGGTTGGAAGACATTTTGAAATGGCTGATCAGACGTGTTGCATGTGATAGCAGCAATCATCTGAAAAGGGTTACATGTGCAAAAGAGTTTTATTTTATTTTTGTGTTATGAGACACGAATATTCCAAGAGATTGGCGGTTGCAGTGCTGTTCGGATCTATCACTTGTTACAATTTTAGGCTATGAGACAGGTTGTGGGACTCCGTGTGATAAGACAAAGAGCAAGAATACTTTCAGGAGATTGGAAAGTGGAGGTTCCTTTACCATTGTGATCCATTGCTCCCAAGGGCAAGGCGCAAAATCTAAATATATACTAGATTTAATTTACCATGAATTCGGATGAGTCTATAGGTAGGTTAAATCTGACTACTAACTTCTCTTCATAACAAATTCAATCCTTCCCAGTAGTCTGCCCATTTTTCCCTACTACAAATAAATGAATAAAGTGATGTGAAAGTGTCTTTATGAAATCTTCCAGGAGTTGTGGCAGCCAATAAAGAAAAGTGGCACATCACAAAGATGGTACATGGTTAGGATTGAATATTGGTGCTGGAGCTGGCCATTCTGATGGCTTCAGATTTATTGGCATAGCTCCATTAAATGTGTAAAGATTCTGTTCTTGATTGACGTGATTTCCCAATTTGGCAATCACTTACCGCTTTCAGCAATGCACCCATGTGTCCTCTCAATGACATTCACTTCGCCATTGCTCCACAACGGGTCCACAGTCCACTCTCAATTGGTGTCAATTGGGGAGGTATATATATTACTCAATTTTGGGTCCAATGATATACAGTATATCATAGATACATAAAAATAGGCCCCATAAACTGTCTGCAACAGGCTTCCAGCATTTGAAGCACATTTACCCATGATATAAGTTTGGCTGATGGGAGTGTACTCACTCAAAGGACTCTTCCATGGATGTCAACTGGTTGTCCCACACTAGGTTCATGTCAGTATTACAGAGTGGCTTGAATGTAGTACTGAGACTGCCATATTTGGCAGGTCCAATGGACACGGCTTGTGGCTGTGCCACCACTGATCGCACTGACATTTGTCTCTTTAATTACTCCACAACCAATCCATTGAATATTCTGATTGTGGGTGCGTTATATAGATTATATTTTACTCTATTTTATGGCATTTTTTTCGAAATTTAAATGTGGATTTTTTGTTTGAGTAACCTATTCTACCATGGGCCCATAAAAGATTTCAATTACAAGAAATCAGGTACCTGTTCTGATCAATTTCTCAATGACTGACTATGCCTCTCAAGGCTGCACAAGGCCAAATAATGTGGTTGATCTACAGAATTGTCGAACACATTTGTCATATTATACTGCTTTATCCAGAAGTGCTACAGCAGAAGGAACAATCATTGTGCAGGGTTTAAACCCCACTAAGATTATGGGTGGAGCGTCTGGTTATCTATGACAGGAATTTAGAGAACTTGAGTTGTTAGACAATATCACCAAATTAAAGTATGAAGGTCTACTACCACATGAATTAGACGGACATAGAAGAAACACTCTGATATGTCAGTTCCAACAGTGGAAAGGAACACATTATGTGCCTGATGTGGTGCATCCAGCAATCAGATGGACTGCAAAGGATCAATTTGGAATGTTACTGGTCGTAACTGACACAGCATGGCAGATAATTCACAAAGACAGGAAACAGAATAAAAGCAAAAAACAAGAACATCATGACGTTAAGCGCATGTTCATACCTGCCAAAGGTAGTAAAGTCATAACAGAGGATTTTGGTAAATAAAACAAAGAAAAGAAAAGCTGGTTTAGAAGCTGACAATAAAAATAAAGATCAGAAAACAACAACACACATATATAGTGACATTATACCTGCAGGACTTGTATGGGATGATAAGAACTGGAGCTGTTGTTACGACTCACTGCTCACTATACTTTACAGTGTATGGACATCTAACCCCAAAAGGTAAATCAAGAATTTTAGAAAAATGAATGTGGTGTCCAAAAAAATGGCTTCTGGATTTAAAAAATTATCTAACAGTAACACAACATTTGAGACTGTTAGAAATGAAGTGTGAAAATTACTACATCAAATGCACCAAGATTACTTTCCATATGGACCTGTTGGAACATCCATGCCAGAGCTGACAAATGTGATAGCCACTACAGACAATGAAGCAGGAACTACATATATAAATTGTGACCAGTGCAGTTTTGAAAGTATACATAGAACTAATACACATTACACCATGCACCCACAAGGTGCCAATTCTACTTCTGATGGAATGCAACAGTATCTCAATAATGTTGCTCCTTACCCATGCAGACACTGTGGCAACCGATCTATGTCTATGTCAAGGCACTTTGATGAGCAACCAGAGATACTCATGTTTACCATTGGAGATGGAAATTTGAATATAGATAATAGTGTAGAGGTACCGGGCAGGAAACCCTGACATCTGAAATTAAGAGGAATAATTTACCTAGGGGGATACCATTTCACTGCCAGACTGTTTGATTTAAATGGGAATGTTTGGTTTCATGACAGTAGAACTTCCGGAGACACCTGTGAAGCTCAAGGTCAACTTTCTAGTTTTGACTCAAATAGGTTGGGTGTATGCAGAAGCAGGAAGGCTGTGTTGGCTGTGTATGCAAGAGTATGACAAAATGATGCTCGCTTATGCCACTCTTATATTAAGATCAAGTGATAAACACAAGTTGGCAGCATGACTTTTTTTTTTTGTTGATCTCAAATGCATCCCCATACCAGAATTGAGCTAGGGGTATGCTTATGTGTTGTAACACTTTGAAATTATGGTTAAAAGTCTATTATTATTATTTGTTACAACAGTTTCCTAACCTTACAAAAACCAGAAGACAAATATTGAATCTGGAGCACAACATGGAGCATACTGTGAATAAAAGAGTGCAAATGAAGGAGATTGGCACTGTGGTGGCTTTGGACTTCAAAATCAGGATGAAAAAAGTTTGAATTTGATTGGCCAGTGTTATCTCAGTCCGGTCTGGTGAAAGCCCTTTGACCCTGACTGACACAGACATAACCCTGTGACAAGTCATGTCATGGGCCATGAAGTGATGGGAAAAAAAAATCAGTTTTGCATAGCCGGGTTTTGAACCCAAGGGCTTTGTGGTAGTGCAAGTCATAATTTATGACATTAACCACTCAGCCAAACAGACATCAAAATTTATTCTTGGCAGTGCACTATGTCACTCGAGGTTTATACTAATTTGAAATAGCTACAGACATATCACTTGAGCCGGCATTCGTAGCAAGCTGCATATAGCTCACTTTCTGGTTTGTCACACAAAGACATTTATATATATATAAAATGGACTCATTCATGCCATGCTTGCAAAGGCCCATACAACAAGTCAGGCTTTAGTTTGCACATAGAGCAGTAACAGTACTCATATGATGACATAGTCAAGGATGGGCTGGTCTTGTTAAAGCTTGAGGTCAGGGTCAAGGGTTCAAAGCTCGATTTTAAGACTTAGAGGAATTTATGACAATGGAGAAAAGTTGTTGATTTTTTTTTTGCATTTTTCTTGCAACCCAAAGCCGGTTTTTTTTGGGGTTTTTTTGGGTTCCCCCCCACTTCTTGCCGGAAATTTTTTTGGTTGGAGTTCGGTTGCCAGGGGGCCGGGACCCCGACCGATTTTCTTCCCAAATTGGAGGCGTTTTGGTTCGGAGGTTCGGACGGTTGCCTTTTGTTTGGTTTTTTTTTTTTGGCTTTTTTTCCTTTGGTTTTGTTTTTTTCGGTTTTTTTTTCTTTCCTGTTGTTTTTCCTTGGTTTTTTTGTTTTGCGCCTGGCGTGTTGAGCCCGCTAATTGGGTTTTTGGGGATTTTCGCTTTTTATTGTTTTCGTTCTGCGGTGGGTTTTGCATTACGTTTCGGCGTTGCATGTTATTGTTGTTACTGTACGATTCTTCACAAATCTAGATCCTTTAGCTTATAGCGATCCTGGGCCAAATGCCACCCACTAGGAAGAAAATTCATATCGTAAGTGACATGAACATCAGAATGTCAAAGATTACGAACATGTAGCCACGTTCCCAGATTTGCCATAGTTCCAAAGCATGAGGTGATTTGGCCAGAATAGTATGTATGGACGCCTGCTTCTCAAGCAGCTCACGTCCCATGTCGGCATGAACTTGCACTGCGGTGATGCCCTCCATGTACGCACGGTTATGCATGTAATTCCCTGTTTCCCCTGCCAGTTCTTCCTTGTGAAATCTGCCAGGTCATATGAAGTCGGGTCAATAAACTCTCTTGCCAATACAAAGGGCAATACGAACGAAAGGAAATCATTAACGCAACATATCCAATAGTTCATGTTAGGAATTGCTTGGATATAGTCTGTGATAGCGATCTTGCTTGACTTGGTGAACATAAAGAGCGTAAAAGCTTTCCCAACGCCAGTCTGGTCACGCAGGTACCAAGGGAAACTTCCGGCTTCCCGAATTAAAGGCAGAGATTCGACTGTTGGTTCCATGCAACTCAAGTTGACAAAATCAAATGTGGCGGTAAGAATAGTGTTCATGACAAAAATGTCGTAGTGATCGTATAAAGAGATGATGACATCCGCGAAAACCGTGAGCACGGGGTCTAGTTGCGGTAAGCCACGGAGGAAACGCTGCTGAAAAATGGCGAAAGGAGCAACGTCTTTGGATGCCCTGTCGTCAACATAGATAGCAAGCCTGCGGAGCGTATGTTTGTCATATGTAGATATATATACGCTGGAATACTGTACCAGTTATACATTGCAATCACTTTTTTCTCTTCGAACGTGCACTGGTGGTATCCAACCTGCATTTGAATAGGAAGTCAAGCATTGAGATTTAGTTTATACGAGATTCGGCGTACCTCAATGAGACTAGCAGCCAGATGAAGGGTTTCCTGAAGTTGCCGGCACTGTATTTTGCGCTCAAACATTTTGGCATACATAGCCGCTTCAAGTTCCTCATTTGCCATCAATGAGATATTGAGCTTTTTATGTCCCATTCCATACAGGAAGTCTTGCATAGCATTAATATCTGAATGCAATGCAATATGAACGACGAGAAGGGACTTGAAAGGAGCTAACAGTGATGCGTACTTTTATAGATAGCATATTTTACTGATGTACAAGCCTGGGGAAGAGGAGGAGCCATTACAAGATTTCTTGATGACTGGCGTGAGAGTGGTAAGAATTACAATATGAGTAGCTTGGTAGACAGGTGAGTGATATAGTTGATGCTACACGCGTGAGAAGTTGGAGAGGGGAGAAAACAGCAAAGGAACAGCATCAATATGGCGGCTAGAATGACACCGCTTACCGCATTCCACTTCCCCATCAAGCACCAATCGTTCACCCTTCACACGACGGTAGGATTGCAACCCCGTTCGAAGAACGATCGAAAAGCCGCTCTCCAACGATTTGTTTCCGACCACCCTGGAACTATTTTATCAACCTTTATCAGATGTAACCCCCCCCCAAATTCTATCACAGCGTGTCTGCGGGGACGAATATCAGTTACTAGACGAGTTTCCTCCTGCAATTTCCTGAGGCCCTGATGCTTCTCAGTCTCTTGGGGTATCAACCTGTTAGACTCAGAAAGGTAACAATCGCTGATACACCGGTCAGATCATGGACCCGGCTGCTTCTTGCACCTGTTCTACAGGTGGTCATCATGGAAGTTGGCGGACAAATCTTCTGGCAAGGGTGTGTAGATGTGTAGCAGCTCCACAGGACATTGGGGTGACCGGCATATCAGCTTCTTGTCCAAATTGAATAAGACTGACTGTGTGGTAATTACATCGGAGAACGTAAGACAAGTGTCGTTGTGTCGGATGTCGAAGTTATTTCTTGATCGGGCACATGTAGTTGACTTCTGCAGTGTTTTCCATACTGTTACAAATTCTGAAAAAGATGATGTGTGCTCCATGTCTACATAGGTTCTATGTTTGAAGTATTTTATGGCTTCATGTTCCCAGATGGCTGATATTGAGCCAAAAGTACCTTCAGAGCCAGATAGCTGTGACTAGCCTCCGAGTGGCGAAGCGATCATTGACCCTAAATGGAAGGAGCTTCAAAAATAACTTGTTCTGACATGAGCGCTGGGTACATTTATAAAATTGAAATTAAAGTGTTTTTAAGTGGTACTAGTAATGGCATGACATACAAATTTGAAGCAACAAAATGTGTTGCGTATTGACAAAGTGTCTTTGTGTGGTGCGGCGGCATTGCTCCAAAAAAGGGAATGGTGTTGTAGAACGGGACCGAACCGAAATTCGGCAGCCTGTAGAGATAGCAAGTGTGAGTCTGTCGATTTGTGATCACCAAACCCTCGACATCTCAGCATTCTGAATGCTTCACTGTGAACAACACGCAATCGCCGACAACTCCTACTTAGGGGCTTCATTAGTGTTGCCGCGGCTAGACTAACTGGTAGCCGGCTAAGTGTAGCCGACCTTAGCCGCCAGCTAAGGTATGCCGCATTCACTTTCGACGGCATCACATGACGTGACAGCCACTGTGACAGCTGTTGCAACAATCCCGCCACAATCTCCTCTGCCGTTCATCTGCCTTGTTTCGCGATGATAATATGCTATGTACATATGTAAATAGATTCTAATTATCATTTAACTTATTGTAATCCTCCAAAATATCCTCCCTGGCAGGCATGTGATGCCTTATATGACTTTGATGCTCAAATAGCAACTTCCCATCTAGCTCCTTCTTATAAGCTGATGCAACCAATCCAGGAACCTTCAGATCAGTCAGACGAGTGATTTTGCCTTTTGAAATGATGTCATCCCTCATTATTAACTTGACTGGCTTTCAGCACAGGTCTGGCTCATACATTTTCCTTGTTCTCCTTCTTTAATTTCCAACAGGTGGGCAGTTTCTTATACTTCAATCGTAGGCTAAGGTTGGTAATGTTCTTGAGAATCTGTTTTCCCATGATATTTGGCTGAGGGATGGAGTTACAGCTGAAATTATGACATTTTTTACCAATTTAGACTAATAAAATGTATATTTCTGATCTCAATCACCTTAATATAAAAAACAGCTTCCACAGAAATGTTCAGAATCTTGAAATACATAATTCTGTGCAAGTAGAATTTTGATTATATTCAAGATACAAGAGTAATATACAATACAAGCTCATTGCAGCATTGCCACACTTTGGGTCACGTGATGTTGTTGAAAGTGAATGCGGCATACCTTAAGCTAAGCTAAGCTAGGAAATGATTGGCTACTGATTGGCTACCCGCTAACGATGGCTTTAGCTGCAGCTAAGCCAACAAGAAAGCAGATATATGTGTCCACAGCTTCATGTATGCCATAATAGGTCCAAATATCAGTTCCATTTCATTGTATCGTGATCATCTGCAATTTTTTCAGCTGCCAGCAACCTACCCATTGAGGAACCATTGAACAATGACATTGAGCTCAAACGATTGGCTAAAAGCCTGAAAGAGAAATTCCCATTTTTGGAAGGGCTGATAAATTCTATTTTTGGTTGATTAAAGATACGGTACTGAAAGTGCGACCTACGTAGTACCAGTGCGATAAAATGGTAATACAAAGTTGCACAGGACTATCCTAGGTTGCATATCCAGTGTTTTTTTGAACTCAATACATCCAGGAGGTCCTGCCAGCACGATCTATATATGCCAGCTAACGCTGGCTAACCGGGCTAAGCTATGGCTACTTAGCTGTGGCTAGCCGGTGTCTTAGCTTAGTCAATCATCGGCTCGGCTAAGCTAAGAATCAGCTAAGGCTAAGGCTAAAATCGGCTAGTAGTCTTAGCCGTGGCAACACTAGACCAGATAGATTTGATAGCACCAAATTTGGCCGATGCCACATTGTATCTTTAAATATAGAATTAGCATAGGTAGAAATTATGATGAAAGACTTGCTAACCTATATCAGTTGTTATCATTTAGACATTGCAAGACCATCTCTGGTAATTCCAACACAAATCTGATAAAACCTTATCAATGCTGTGCCATACTTGGGAGTATCTTATAATTATTTATATTCAGCTTGCATTTGGATGTCTAGATGGTAGTACTTGGCAAGTCATCGCCATTT
>KN833038.1:31195-58987 GCA_000827315.1 Piloderma croceum F 1598 | reverse complement strand
CAGTCAGATATTCTATTGTATGGAATTGCAATTGAATACCAGAATTGGTGATCCTGCCAAACTTGGCAGAGATTGTGAGATTCACCAACACAAGCATGTCATATATAGCTTTATCATTTGGTATATCAGAATGATGGTTATTGTAGATATTATTTAAATTTTAATGTATTATAATGCTATATCATTTTCTCGCCAATTTCCTGATGCCCCTTGACAAGCAGAGTTTTAAAACGTCATGAAAAGTGGGTTAGGGTTATGTTTCTGCTTTGCGATGATCTCCTGAGCCGTGATTCATCTTTTCATTTGATTTTCTGCACACATACAACATCTCTGGGCCTTCTTGTACGGACTTCATAGCACACCCTGTCTCAAAACTCGCTCTTTGCATAACCCTAAGAGCAGTCATGGAGAGTTCAAGAGACTGCACTGGTTATGCTGTCTGGGAGAGCTCTACCAGCCCTGGTGATCAATGTTCTGCCATGCACAAAATCTTTTTTTCCCAGCTCTTTTGCATTCACGACACCTCTGTCAATCATCTGCCTCACATGCAGTCATGAGCAGCCAAGTCCTATCTTCATCTTTGAATAAGCAGCAGACCTTAGACTGAAGGGAGGAGGTCTATGAAGAACCTCTCTCTTTGCCAGCTGAAGAGGGTTATGGATACTATCCTTCTGTGGTGGTTGGTCATCTATTGAATCGGTACAAAATAGTCTGCAAAGTAGGTGCATTTATATCAGTGGATTGACAAGATGATTGACCACATGACTTAGCTCGGATGGGCTTGTTCCTCTAGTGTTTGGCTCTGTGTGTATGTATAACCAATCTATGATTTAGTTCTCTCAGTACAATTGATCTATATCTGATACAGTGATACTGCTACACCATGTAAAACATATGTTGCCGTCAAAATTCTGAGCGCACATGTGACTGGATGTATTGTGGGCGGCCTCTCTGCCGAATATGACATCTTCAGGCATATTGAGTCTGCTAATCCGTGTCACCCTGGTTTTCAACACTGCCTTACCATTTGACACTGTTTTACTGTGTATAGTCCTGCTGGTGGTCACCTGTGCTTTGCCATGGATGTATTAGGCCCAAATATGATGGCTCTTTGGTCTACCAAACCAAACCAAATATTCTCCGTGTCAATCACGAAACACATAATCAAGCAAATTCTCTATGGTGTTGACTATCTTCACTGTGAGTGTGGGTACATTCATACAGGTAATCCTTTCTGTTCTGGTTCATTTTCATTAACCTCGTCGGCTAAGAAAGCATGTTTAGACATCAAAGCAGACAATGTCTTAACAATTCTTCCTGAACCAATTATACCAAAAATAGACAAGCACCTTGAAGAACATCAACCAGCCACATATGACAATATTAAATTGTCTGTAAAATCTCAGCCTCTTTCGGACTTTAACCTTGATCTACATCAACTCATGGTTAAGCTCATTGACTACAGTGAAGGTGAGATGTAGTGTGGCTTCAATTAACCCTTATACTCAAGTTCATTTTAAAAACAGCCACCCCTATTAACAAGCACCTCAATGAACACTGCCAGGCGGCTATTGTACATGTGCCAGAAGTTACACTTGGTTACCCATGGTCGACTCCCGTCAATATCTGGTCAGTTGGATGTCTAGTAAGTTCCATCCAATGGTCCAGAATTTTGCTCCTAATTGTACGCCTACACCAGGTTTTCAAGCTTGTCACCAATTTTCACCTTTTCAGCCAGCCAGGACCCTATTCTGCTGATGTTGACTTGCAGAATATGGCAGAGTATCTGGAACCATTCCCTCCACAATTGCTTGAAGCATGCAGTTGTCGGGCTGAATACTTTAATGAAAATGGTCAATCTTGACTTTAACCTATTTCTCCATTATAACTGACGTTGTCTGTTTTATAGGTTCACTTCGCTGAGTCACAGATTTTATGCCAAGCAGCCTTGAAGACATTCTCTATGGCCTTGGAACCATGCAAGTGGATGACATACCAGGTGTTGCCGTGTTCATACGCTGGTGTCTAGCATTGGATCCCACTTTGCATCCTAGTACGCTGGAACTGCTGAATGACGTGTGGCTTGAACACCTGTAGTCACCCACCTGCTCATTATGTATTCTTTGACTGGATGCTTATATCCAGTGAGAAGGAGTGGAGAGACTTCTTTTTTTCTTGACGAGTTGTCGGATAGTTCGACAGTGATGTGTTCGTGTAGTACTGGGAAGTCAGCATTTTTAATTTCAACTCTGTGTCTACGGATACTTAACCTATCACTCTGATGTCAAGGATTTATTGAGGGCAGATCGTCTGATTGAAATAGAGTATGGAATATATTGCCTCGCTTCAGTGGTTAAAGATTCAAGGTTTTGTTGTCGCCTGCAGGCTGCAGGGAGCCAGTAACATTGAAGGGGATGGTATGCAGCATGCTGGTGCTCTATAAAACCCTCAATACATTACTCCAAGAGCAATTTATTTAAGGGGGAAAATGAATACAAACACTTGTTTAATTGGAAGCAGTCTTGTAAATAATGTGAATTTACTGGAAAATGCCTGTTGTACATGCAAGGGTTCTTAGAAGCCTAGGAGATAGATATTGAATGAAAATATTGTTGACAAAATGGTTAGCCTTTTGGGTGAGTTTAGCATGGCAATTCAATAATAGTTTAGTGGACAATTATTAAAATATTCCATTATTGGTAACACCTTCACCTGATTTGAACCTGGCATCATTAAAAATGAGCTTACACCTGAAATGGTGTTAATTTCAGCTTTGGGTGTTTTTATGTATTTGCAGAATGTTCTATGCAATTTCTTTTTAAAAAACAGAATGCTTTTTTCTGACCCCTGAGCAACCCCAGGGGTGCCTATAAACCACCCATCAGGATAAAACTCTGGAAGGTCATTCAACAATTCCACTACTTGTGGATCTATATCCAAAATAGACATTTGGGTGTCATTGTCAAGTTTCATAACAACTGATATTCAATTCTTGTAGGCAGTAATTCTTGCTTCTAATGTGCGCTGGCAATCAAGTAGTTCATTCTTCTGTGAAACTGAGCACATGCTACCCAGTGATGTCACATGGCATTCCAGTAACATTCCAAAATTTGATGTTAATTCAAATTATTGGTGAATTTAAATCTGATCTATCACTCACTGTGATTTCTCAATTGCAAGACCCTGTGTGAGTGTGGAAACTGAATGCAAAAGGTTTCCATGCCTCACCTCCATTTCTGACAGTTTCAGGTGTATTTCCACCAATGTTGACACTAAAATTACTATTGATCAATACCCAAAGGAAGAGTCAATGAATCTCCTACATTTGTCCAATCTAACTTAATAAATATTTAGGTGTACATGATTGTCCATTCTTGAACTAATGAGGCATCTAAAGAATCAGATAGTGGTCTGAATGTTGGGCCCATGTCAGACAAGTCCCTCCTTCACTCAGGACCACTTTCCGCACAATGAATTGGCTGAACAATGTCTTAGTCCAGCACAGTGATACATGTACAATAGATGATTATCCATCCAAATTATTTTCTGCCAGTTACTGTCATTACAAGTCCCTAATTTATTAGGGCTTGTTCTATTAACTGGCTCTTTCAGCCACTTTTTCGTCCATCTTCACGCCATGTTTGAGTACCATGGGACAGCTGAATTGTTATGCATGAGACAGCTATTTCTAATTGTGAGACCAGTTTTTGTAGTGTACATCAGTAAACCAATGCAGAATCTGAATATAAATGGCAATTGCCTTTATATCTGGCTCTGCTGTGTCTCAGTTCCTCATATCCCACGCCAATGTTTAAGCACATCTACATGTATGTCTGTGATGGATAAGGACACTGAACTCGTTCGACATATGCGGAATATTTTCAGCTTTGTGTCTGATATATATGATTGCGGCATGGATGACATGTTGTTGAAGGGAATAGTGCCTAATGTGTTTATGTATCTTTGGACCACTTGTCTGTGGCAGCAAAAGCATCAAATAACATGTTGGGTATGGGCCATTGCCTTACACATTCAATATATTTGTAACACACACACACACACACACACACACACACAAATAATCATATTTCAATGTTTTATATGGATCTTGTATAGAGGCTCAATTTATAGCTATCAATGTTGGCTTTCATTTTGCTGAACACATTTGGCTCTCTGTTTGGCTCTCATTCAGCATACGAGACTTGCGATATATTTGTAAACTGCACACATAAATAATCATATCTCAATGTTCTATGCATTCAATATCTTGTATAAAAGCTCTATTTGTAGCTATTGATGCTGGCTTTCATTTTGCCTAACGTTTTCAGCTCTCCGTTTGGCATATGAGACTTATGATATATTTGTAAACCACACACATAAATGATTTACCATACGGAAAGATAAAGACAGGCTGTTCTGTAATTGTGGTCCCTGTAGACCTTTGATGCCTTTATTTGAGACATATGGATGTCACATCTTTGGTACACAAACAGGCAATCATTCAGTTATTACTGAACACATGTCTCACCCTGTATTCCAATGAATATTTGTGTACATGTACTATTGTTGCAAGGTATTGCCATGTGTTCCAAACTGTTGTGAGTTGTGAGTTGTTTCACTGTGTGACATTGGTTTCTATATTATGTTTAAGCAAAGTTGAATGTAGTGCCATAATCGTCTGACCACGTATATATTTCTGGCATCTCTCCCACACCTCCTTCCCATTGTCCATCTTTGTTCTTGGAGATCTCATATATTCCTCCACATCTGTTGTATAGATAACTGTTGGGGGGAGGTCTGGGAAGGAAATAATTGTTCAACCCTTCAACCCTGTCTTCCCACAGTGTCCCTGTGAGTTGCTGATACAGTTCTGTGTTGTCCCACTTGCTGGGATCTGGGTTTTCCACCTCCCAACCGTATCTGCAGTGGATTATGACTGTCTCCAGCGCCTTGCTGGTTATTTCCGATGATATGATACCAACTAATGTGTTGAAATTGGTGAGAGTGGGAAAGACGACAAAGCCGGGGCTCTCAACGCAAATGACCCTTATTGTGGTCCATTTGGATAGATGCCTCCAGAATCCCGTTCTTCCGGACCTCCACTGAACTCTCCAGTTGTCTGGAAGCACCTAGTGTGTGTGTTAATTGTATTTCAGCTGTGTATGTGTGCATGATGACCATGTGCACTCACTAATGTGTTATTCTGGGGTCTGACTATGAGATTCTCAAGAGAAGGTGGAAAATATTTTGCAGTCTGACCATAGTGGAACAGCATATCAGTTGATTTGGTGATGTCATAGCAGATACAGAGTGTCTTGAGGGATATCATATGCTTGGCAGTGCTCCTGAGCAGATCAAAAAAGTTTCCTTCTCCCTAGCAAGTGGTGCACCAGTCGTAGTCGCAATTCATGTTGTATGTTGTCCAAGTGTAGCTATGCAAGTACAATAGGGACTTAATGGTAAATAGTGCACCTCTGCCTATGTGTCCCTCTAGGAGGCCTACCTGTGTTACTATGCATTTGTATGATATTTCTTTATACAACTACAATGGCAGAAAAATTGCCTTTAAATCACTATTACTGTTGCATAAAGAAATGATATACAAATGCATAGTAGCACAGGTGGCCCTCCTGGAGGACATGTGGGCAGAGGTACACAATTTCTCTTCAAGTTTCTAAAAATGAAAAAATGTCTCTGTTCCTAGGTCCACATTATTTGGACCCCAGTTGAACCTATGGCAGCTCATAACTTGCTATTTGTTAAAATCCCCGCATAAATTACAAGTCCAACATGAATCGTGCCACACCCTTGCATCTCAAAATGAGGCATGATAACCGTTGGGCACAAAATGGGAACTTGTGACAGACAACTACGTGTTAAAGTGATAGAATGTTCGGCCCATCGTGAAGTAGCAATTATAATATGCACAATATCTTCCCAGTAAAGATATTGTGTGCATCTCTGATAATGATATCGCCGAATAAAACACTGTAGTCGCAAACAATCGACGTCACGGACTATATTATACCAAAATTGTGTGAAGCCGACTTAGACTGATCAATGCCACCAAAACTCACCATAAGGGTGAGCACGAGTCTGGGTCACCCACAAGTACCTGTGGGTTTATCCGTGGGAAACCCATGGGTCAAGTGACTCACAGATCTGAGTTTTTGAGTGGCACAGGTCTTTACAGATCTGGGTAGCACATCTGTAGACACAGGTACCCACCACAGGTACCCACCTTACTTGTCACTTAATTTGGCCTTGAAAAATTGGATCAGAGTCAAAGATATATAAATAAAATGCTATCAGAAAAGTTAATCAGACAAAGTGGTACTAGTTGGATTTGAGCCAGCAACCTCACATTTTAGACCAGTGATGCTAAACTGAACTATATACACCTGGAAATGTTGCCATAGACACTTATTATAGATATTTTATTGGGTATCTATCACAGATCTTTATAGATTTTGCACAAAATAACCAGCACAATAGGTATTATGGTGGTAACACTATTTTAGATGTTATAGCCCATAGTGAACATGATTATCTACACATCTATAAAGGTCACAGTAGCATTGCCACCATATCATTTATTGTTCTTGTTGTAATTGGAATTAATGTAAAAATTATGAACATTTACCATAAACATCCTAATAAAATATTTATAATGGGTCCTATTATGGCCATACCTGTATTGGCCTATAACACCTTTCATACACAATGTATTTTAATTTCCTACAAGACTTGGTATAGCAGGCTTCATGTTTTGATTATTTAGATGTATGTGGCTCAGTGGTCTAAAGCATTGGTGGTCTTAAATGTAAGAGGTTACTGGTTCAAGCCCTGCTTGTGTCACTTTTCTTAATTAAATAACAAGTACTTGCATTTTTACGGGTACTTGACCTGTGGATCCGGGTCACCTGTACTATATTACTTGCGCGGATCTGAGTTTGAATTTTGATAGCCTGTAAACCTGTGGGTACGGATCCGGGTCACCCATGGGTGCACTCGTGCTCACCCTTAACTCACCACATGCTGGCTAGCAGTATGATGTTCCAATTCAAGCAACATTAACAAACCATTTTCTTCTTCCTAAGACGAATGCAGACTGATAAATACACAATGAATTGAGTATAAGATATTTCACACATTACCTTTACTACTTTGGTCAACACTGTAAGCATCGAAACAAGCTCAATCTATCAAACGACAATGATGATACCTAAAATAATGAAGCGAAAATAATCAGAACCAAACCAGAAATATAAATAAATATACCTCAACTATTTTACTCAAGAAGCCCACTTGAGGAAGTATTTTATTTCACTTTTGTTTCGCTTGAAATTGACTTGCGCGGAATCTGGGTACTTATGCTAACTACATACCTTGGTGAAAGATCGCTGATCATCTTCGCGGATGTATTGTCGTCGAAAAATGAACAAAATCTCCCGACCATGACACTGTTGTCGTCACACATATCAAACCACACTATAAAATGGACTTCATCCACCCTCCCCACTCCACTTGTCACGATGGGAAAACCAGACGGGCAAGCACCCATACGCCTTAAACGCATTCAACAACTCTCAACATCAAAAAAGCCATACAGTACATGCTATTATATCAAACATGTCTCTTGCTTAATTCTCGGCTGACACTTACACAAGACTCAGAACATAGAAACATCTTACACTGGAGAACGCAGCTCCCTAACAATGAGAGCAGACACACAAACCTGCAAATTGCCAGCATCAATTGTTCAATGCCACATCCTACACGACTCACGTTGAATGTTTCCGTCCCAAAACCCGAAACATCAACATCTTATACAACTTCAACAAAAGATATGTCTCCCCCAAACAACACTCCACCAAACACTATACTGTCCAACAAAATGAAGAACAAGGGAGCCAACCCACCACCGATCATCAATCCAACTTCTCCAGTTATCCCGATCATAAATAAGTAAGTGTTACACATTTCACACAGATAACTTAACTTACTTGTACCCATAAGATATCACGAGACACATCCGCATACCCTGATAGCTGACCAATGTAAGTATTTCTCAATCCTACAAAGCTATGCCACCGATTGACCCACCGTTTTGTGTTGAAGATCTCCTCCTTGAAAAAATAGCCAGTGGCTCAGGGGGCATCGTCATTCGTGCCGAAGATCAGCTTCGGCACTCCAAAGTTGCTGTCAAAATGATCCATATCCCGGAAGACGAAACTGGTGATTCCCGACACAAAGAAAGGATTCTGAAGATGATTGCGAAAACACCTGGAATTCATCCCCAGTATGTGAAATCCACTAAATCACATCATATCTACTTGGTTTTTGACACCTTTACCCGACTATAATCAACAACAAAGTTATTTTGCTGAACTCCTGAACAGTGTACAACATTTATGTCACCAATTCCTTGTATTTCCGTTATATGGAATGACGTTAGGCGACATGCATTGTAAAAAATCATTGATGCCGCTACCTTATCGCCACATGCGTGAAATTGGTTGGCAAATAACTCGAGCAGTCGCGCATATGTCATCCCCTCCACTCATTCCCTTCGTCACTAATGTCATATTCGTACTAACTTGTAGACCTCCACAAGCACGGATTCATTCATACAGATCTCAAACCAGATAACATTGTCTTGAAGTGCAACCAAACTTTATCAATATCTGAAATGGACAAGACAGGAAACTTCAAACCAAAGGTTAGCAAACATCTTTTCGATCTGTTTTGCTCTCACACTGCATAACAGGACATTCTTCGCCGCCCCGAAATCAAAATCATTGATTTTGGCTGTGCCCTAGCACCAGGTGATTAGTGATGTGCTGGGCCAGGCCAGGCTCAAAAGCCCAGGCTTGGGCTGGGCTTTTGTGGGCTTGGGCCTGTGGAAATGCTGAGCCCGGCCCAGTAGGTGGGCTTGGGCTGGGCTGGGCCTGGCTTGGGCTTGGGCTTGGGCCTGGACTTGGGATATAATAAATTAAATTAAATTAATACATATTCCTAATAGCTAGGAGAGCTGAGAAATGAGGTCTGATAGCTAGCAGAACATGCTGTACTATTTTTTATGCATCAAAACTAATCAAAATCCTTAAAGAGGAGCACTGCAACATTGTATTTGTAGAGTCACGCTGTTAATAACCTTGTAACAAGCTGTTATGGGCATTTCTTAACAGTTGTATGGCTAAAATGATCTTTATGTTTAGTCTTTATCAGATCTACATTAGAAAATGGTTCATTCTCAATGCAGGGACATGCTCAATCTCACAAGTACATCACTGACTGAAACTGCCACATCCATCATGGAAATATAGGATTAAATATAAACATATATATTATATGCTGAAGCTTGATCCTGTCACTGGTAGGCAAATCTTAACAGACACTCTCACAGATGTGGCCTACACTAGTCAATTGAAGTGCTACCCAAAATGGATATCAGCTTTCCATACCTGGATAATATGTCTCTGTAGTTAAGTATTACTGAGTTATAGTGCCTACATCTGTATCTTTGCAGACTGCACATGTAGAGTTTCAGTTGTTGCCATTGATGCAAATTATGCTGAATAATGTGGGTGCATTCACAATCTCTGTACTGACTCCACAATGACAAATATAATATTGTCCTTAATAATTTTATGTAATTATGGTAATGGCAAATATAAACTACATTTATGTATTGTTTGTATATTATTTGTATGCAGGTATTATTAACTTAATTATATTCTTAAAGCCCAGGCTTGAGCCCAGGCTTTGGGCTTTCTCGTGTTGCAAGCCCAGCCCAAGCCCAATTCAAGCCCGCAGGTGGGCCGGGCTGGGCCAGGCTCAAACAGGCCGGGCTTGGGTGGGCTTTGGGCTTTAGGCCCAGCCCAGCACATCACTACAGGTGATCCCTGTTATGGTACAGTCTGTACAAATCAATACCGACCACCAGAGGTGATCTTAGGTATAATGATTCCAGTCCAAGATAATTGCAAAATTGAACCGATGTAGGCTTACATTGGACACACACTGTTGATGCTTTTGCACTAGGGTGCATAATAGCAGAAATATTTATCGGATGCCCACTTTTTTATATTTGCTCGAGCCCTCGTGAACGCCTAGCTTGTTTTCAATTATCGATCGGCCCATGGACCACTGATTTTGTCACCCTCGTTAAAAAGAAGCACGAGGGAGTATTCTGCAAGACAGGCAGAAGTCTGGTAATATTCCCTCGTCCTGATAATATTGAATTGAAGGAAGAGGAGCGAGAAGCCGTCCGCCGCGTAAATACAACGCCACTATTATCGGTAAGTACAGTAATAGCATAAAAAATATATGAACTTATTCAAATCTCTTTAGCACCTAATTACCCATCCACTGCTGTATAACCTTATAAAAGGGTTACTACATTTAGATCCAACCTGGAGAACATCCCTATCTGACGCTGAACGACACCCATACTTTGGTATACAACCTGTTGAACAGTAGTGCTTGCTCCGCCATTTTCCTTTACGCGCGTGAAGGTGCATCATTGACTTTTCATTTCATTATCGTGACTGTGTTGTATATAGCTGATTCACCATTTTCATTTACGCGCGTGAAGGTGTGTCATTAATTCTTCATTTCATTATCGTGACTGTGTTGTATATATTTGATTTCAATCCATTAAACGATGACATCATGCAAACACCAAAAACCAAATATTTACAAACAATCCAAATAAGGTCAACTCGCCGTAGTCACAACACCTGAACACATTTGTGTCCAGGAATAGCCTACTAGTGATCGAACATACCTCATTCGCGAACCGTGAGCGAGGTAAGCGAACCTGACTCCGTCATCAGCTTTAACGAGGACGTGTATTTGGCTATGCAGAACGCTGAGGAACGAGCCCGCGATATCATAGACAACTTGGTGGAAAGGTGGATTAAAACACCACCAAGTGTGAATGATGTAGAGTCTAAACGCAGCAAAGGTTCTGAACGCAATGATGGCGAATGCTCGTGGAACTGGTGGTGAACGCTCCGAGCGTTATACTGCCTATGCTATCTGCGCATGTCTGGAGATCCACGAGCAAGTCAACCTCGCGAGGACATGGTTCATGTATTTGCTATGGCCATGTGGGTGATATATTAATATTAAGATCATGATCTGAACATTAACACGATCTGTCTGTCTGATAGCCACGGCCGGATCTCACCAACCAGTGGATCGTATTTCTGAACAAGCCACACCGACCATTGATGACACTTTGGGTAGCCTTGTAATCGCCAATTCGGAACGCCGTAGCGGATTTAGGAATGATGTGCGTTTTTCTAGTAGGGTAGTGGCTACTTTTCTGACTCCAAATAGGTTATGAGATGAGACGGCAACAGGTGTGTTCTCACCGGTTTGTGGGATGGAGCACACAACATCGACCAGGGTTGGGTAACCTTGATAGGATCGCACATAGTGAAACGTGCGGTTAGAGTTTTTACCATGGATAGGGTAAGTACGCTCCCGCGTCGAATTTATGTCTGACCCTCAAATTAAATGACGTAGGCACAGACGGCGGCTGCAACGTGGAATATCATTCGACATTACTCAGGGATGCCTGAAGAAACGATTTTAAGCATGAAAAGGCTTATAGACGATCCTTCGAATGGCGTGATGCTCCATGCCGATGTTCACTCGGTTTTTGATAAGCTGAAAGTATATTTTGAACGGAATCCGGAGGTGAGTCCTGCTGATATTCGTGCCATTACGTCATATATATTGATCAATGCTTCAGCGAGAAAATGAGTACACTCTCAAGGAGGTAGCCGGCAGGGCATGGGTTCACCCTCGCTCACTCGCTAATAAGACTATCACCTTTCGCAATCACGCCACGCCTTATCAAAACTTACCGTTACCTAACCCCGATTTCATTGCTCTACACGCAGGCTTATCTATGATTTTACATATGAGCGGTGCAGCCGAGGTATTCGACCAGATCTTCGACAGATACGACAGAGCATCTGGGGGCAGCGCCGGGCTTCTGAAAAGCAATGGAGATTGCGTACATCAATTATCCTCAATGATGTCTGCCCTTCATATGGTAGGAGGAGCCCCATTGATTTCTTAACATGTCTGATGTGCGTATATACATGAAATGTGCCCATTGAAATTTCATGGTTGGATCGCTAAGCGATCGTCAGTCGAATTGTCTTATCATCACCGTTTGTGACACACGGCGGTCGAAACGATACAGTAAGTCCACCTCAGGTGTCACCGGAACTTGCCGGCTTACACATGGCAGTAACACATCTCCCCAGTTAAAAGACGACTCAGTAAACTACTCGTAACTCCATCCGGTCATACCAGCGCCTCGATGATTTCCGCGCAAAACGCATGAGGATACAGAGAACGGGGTTGGTGGATATAGTACTGGATGGTGGAGAGCAAACAGGACGTTCGCGATTAGACTTGCACACAGTGCGGCAAAGAAGCTATCGAAGATACGCTGGACAAGAGTCCAACTTTTGACCCCAACCTACACTTTACGTGGAGCGAATCCCCAAGACTTTGACCCAATTTCTCGCATGCACCAGTTAAAATCAAGCCACCTTCGATAAGCCTCCCTGACTGGATATCACAGTACGCTCTTGGGTCACAGGCGCACTGGCGCAGCTCCAACCCTTCTTTCCTCCGGCGTTGTTCCCGTGACTCAGATCTATCTCTCTTCTAATGCTTCAATGTAACCCTTGTTCCTAGATGAGATCTGATTCGGCGTGCTTCTTTCTGGAATTATCCAAACCCTGCCGCTCTTGTCAGTTGCTCATATACGGAAAATATCGTCTACCGATTATTTGAAGTCTCGCCCAGGGCCTGAGATAAAGGATGCTGTATCTACAGTGTCATTTACGACCACTGATCGCGTCTGGTGACTAGCCTCATGTCGTGGATGAGGGATCTTTCCCTGGAAACTTCCATACTCTTTCGTTATGGACGTGTCGTGGAAGGTATAAAGTGAAGGTGTATTCGACCCACGTACCCAGTTCCCAGGACTTTACTGCCTCATAGATTCTTCTTCGGACCAACTCTTCTGTATATCTCTCAATCCCATCTATCGTAGGTAGCGTCGCTTGAGCCTACTTGCGCTTGCGTGCTAATTGAGGGAATAGATAGCCATGGTGGGCGTTATGAAACAGCTTAGGGACTATCTTCAGGCCCACCCCAACTTCAAGGCCGACTTTGAGAAGTCATTCAGGCAGGCTAGGTCCCAGGGCATCCCACAGTTCGACGAATACAACCTCTACACATTCGACGATTATCTCAACTACTGCGAAAGATTCTTGAAGTGGACGCCTAGCGAGAACTCAGACGGACGCAGCGTATATAACCACATCTGCATGTTCTACTTTGTCATCGACACCGAACCAGTCAGCAATTATCAAAATGCCATCGTGCCCCAGTCGGTCGACCCATCGCGATGGGAATGGCTGACGAAATGGCTCATCTCATATGCGAATGAGCTCGGAACGTTTATGGACAAGCCCGAGTCTATGAATGCCGACTCGCTTGCCACCTTCTACAAGGCACCGAACTACCACATGAAGGACTATCCTGTGCCTCGCGGAGGCTGGAAGACGTTCAACCAGTTCTTCGCCCGCCACATTAGGCCTGCCGCTCGACCTATCGACGAGTACGGGAACTTCAGAGTCATTGTCAGCCCAGCTGATTCGACTTTTGATGGCTCGTGGCCTATCGATGAGAAGTCGCACGTCAGCCTTAAAGGTATTCCTTGGAATATTGTCGACTTGTTGAAGGACAGTGATTATGGGGAGCGGTTCAAAGGCGGGAAATTCATGCACGCTTTCCTCGCACCTTACGACTATCATCGCCAACACGCTCCAGTCCGGGGCAAAGTGCTGGAAGCTAAAGTTATCCCAGGCATGTGCTACCTGGAAGTCATCGCCTCGGGTGAGAAGGGACAGATGAAGTTGGAGATGAGGCGTAAGCTAGAGGCTCCAGACGATCCGGGTTACCAGTTCTTGCAAGCTCGTGGCCTCATCCTGATTGATAACCCGGAGATCGGTCTTGTCGCCGTTCTGCCCATCGGGATGTGCCAAGTATCGTCTGTGGTGCTCAGTGTGAATGTGGGAGACGAGATTGAGAAGGGAGATGAGATTTCGTATTTCCAGTTGGGCGGATCTGACATTGTCGTTGTCTTCGAAGCCAGGAGCAATGTCACAATCACAGCAAAGGAAAGCGAACACTACAATTTTGGCCAAACAATTGCGACCGCTGAGCCCCTTGTCCGGCAGTGATGGTTTGTCCTCTGTTCATTGTCATCGTAGATCAAGTTCTAATAGTCTTCGCCACTCAGATCATGGATTGCCACGTCCTCTACTACGCGAGACCTTGAATTTGTACAAACACTCCAATTATGCTTCCTTCTTAGATCGTCATAACCTTTGCACAATCGGCTACGTACATAGTTGATCCGAATTCTGCATAAAGCTGTACTAGTAGACCAATCCACCGTTTCCCAATTTCTGAAGTAGGCAAATTCTCCGGCATACTAATAGGACAGTGTGCCACCGTTTTCTTACCTATTTTATTGGTGGAGTATGGTTCCATACTTAATGGCTGATCCGCCGTCCGTCATCCATTCTGAAGGATGGAGTGGGGAAGGCCTGCTACACGGACACCAACTAGGAACCGAGAATTAAATGTTGAGAAAGCGGAAAGGTGCTTTTGGGAAGATCATTGGGGTGACGAAGACGGAACAGGTACTAGTTGTCTAACCTGAAGAAAGTACCGTCGTAAATTGACTGTGCAAGAGCCAATGCCATGTGATATTGTACATGCAGAAAGAAACAGATATTGCACAAGACTCGAGAAGTATTCGGCCTAAACAAACTATCGATTACAGCAGCACATTCAACTCATTTGCCCCATTTCTTCCTACAAAGCTCCTCCACCCGCCTAATCGTACAAAACTGCTCCGTATAATTGGAATATATCACCTCATTAATATCTGGACACTATCGTTAGTTTTGACCCAAGCTAATGAATCGTGAAATGCCTACCAATTCACAAATTGCCTAAACGCCTCGTAACAAGAGAAAATATGCCTCCTGCTGTCGAGCGGTTTCATACCCTCGCTCAGACGGCGAGCGGGGCGAGGCACCGCAGGAAGATGGGCATACACTACGGTTGGGGTGGCAGGAAAGCGCCCTAGCGCAACGGCTTGCGCAAGGTCTTTGGTGACAGGAATCTTGTAAAACGTCGGCGAGGAACCTACCAAGGTAATGCCCGGCATCATCTTGGTATCAATAGCATCTTGACCGAGGACACGCGTTCGTCTAGTATTGTTGGCCTGAAAAGCGGCGATCGCCTCTGCTATAAGCTGTGGCTCCGGATCCTTCCGCTCTTTGTGTCGTTTGTCTTCCTGGACAAGGAGTAGGATATCGTCCTCATCTACAACACAGACATCGGTTTTCGCATGACATTGCTCTCCGCAGATGGTAAGCGGGATGTCCGCCCGCGTGCGTGTCATTCTGGTTCGAGGCACATAACCCAACAGCGTCAGTAGACAGACGGCAAAATCGTCCACTGCAGATTCCTCCGCCGGCACTGGATCCATCGCTAAATCCATGTAGCGCACAAATTTGTAATTCGAGTCGTTTGTCATATCGTCTGCATTAAGTCTCGTGAGGACTTCAGCAGCAACGGCTGGTTGTGGCAGAGGGTTGACCCCGAAGAAGGTGGCTGCGTCCTGAAACTGGATGTCGATGTTGTATGCAAGGAGTTCGTTCGGCCCCCAGTCGCTGCCAGACTTAGGTGAACGCAAGAGAGTGGCCATGATTGTGAGATCAAGACGATTAACGGCACGATCAAGTTCCGATCAACAGCAACCAAGCCCGGCAAAAGCCGGGACGGAACCAAATTCAATAAGATCGTCACTGTTGATGCGCTGTACGATCATCTCGTACATGTCGATGTGGATGCCCAACTGAAATCAAAATTTACGGGATTTGACAAGACAACGAAATCTGACATTGCAGTCGAGTGACAAAGGTTTGCAGTGTTTGCATCACAGAGTGCGCAGGCCCACCGACGCACTAAAGGGCAATATAGGTGAGCAAACACACAGGCGCTTCTCAGGTGGCCGTCGTAACATCAAGACCGGGCAAAGTATTCATTTGATCACATGTTAGAACGAAATTACAGCCAATAGGTGTCCTGATGTAGAAAGATACGGAATATTTGTAATGTCAGATAATGCATAGTTGGAATGAATTACTCAAAGAATCCCTTGCTATTCCAGTAGCTAACCCACTGTTGTGCATCATCAGAAACGATCTGCTGAAGGTTATTCAAGGTCGGGCTCACTGCTTGCGACTTCTCCGTGGAGAATGTTGCGAGACACCCTCTACGTCACTACGTCCGGACTTGCGAATGGTTGCATCAGCTGATGACATCATGCGGAAGAAGCTGAGGAGTTTGATGGCGGGCTGGGAATCCGAAACAGTTAAAACGTAAGTCAGGCTGATTTGACAATGAATACTCACAATACTGCTAATGACATGCACATCAGCTACCTTGGCCCGCTTTTCCAACTGCTCAAACCACTCTGCGAACGGTACGAGAGGCAGAGTTTCGGAGCTGACTTGTGCTGCCAGAAGTCCCTCTCTGACATCCCGCATTACAATCGACCACTCGACAGGTCTCGGATGCACTATGTTGAGTGCAATCGGAGGCTGCTCATCGGAGAATGCCACGTCGAGAATAGCTTTTGAGACTGCATGCATCGGCAACCATGATACGAGCTAGGTGAGTGCATGTGTATGGTTAATAACATGGTTTGCATATAATTGTATGGAAGAGATACCCACTCCTTGAGCATCGGGTAGAGCGCCGAGCTTTAGACTCGACTTGACGAGAGAAGGCACCCACTCGGTGGTGGACCAAGCTCCGTTTGGTAAACCACCACAAATCTGACCAATTCTGAACGAAGAGGCTTGCAAACCACTTTTGCCAAGGAGCTACGAGAAACGTTTATCAGCGAAGTCGATAAGAGACGGATGTTACTCACCCGCTCAGCAACATACTTTCCCTCGCCGTATCCACCTCCTACAGCCACCCCTGGATCAGCCTGTACATCCTCAGGGAACGCTCCTTTCGAGTGATCCCAGGCTTGTGCGGAAGCGATAGACGATGTGAACAAGAATCTCAAGGTTGACGCGTGTGGCGAGGCCAGCGCAAGGTCAATGAGATTGCGAGTTGAGCGGATATTAGGTTCGAAGGATGCTAACGAGAGATTAAAGTCGATGCGCCAAGCGTTGTGAATGATGACTGTCATCGAAGTTCTGATCTGTTTTACGAGACCATAGCATTGTCAGTTAATGCAAAAGAACACTTGACCAGGAGAAGATAAGTCACCTCTTCAAATAAGCTGTCTTGCAATCCCAACTTCGGAAGCGCACTATTGCCCTCCACAAACACTAATTTTTCTGAGCATAATAATGCACTGTCCAAGCCCCGATCCACAAATGCATCTTTCTGCCTGTCAAAAATTGTCGCAGACGTCTTCGAAGACCGATTGTAAGCGTAAACTTTCCGCACATCTGCATTGCTCAAGAGTAATTCAAGCAGATGCGAGCCCAGTCCTCCAGTCGACCCCGTCAGCAAGATGACAGCGCCAGCTGCAGATTGAACGTCAGAGACAACGAGATCGCCCAACCCGACTGAATACTTGTCAATCATATTATTGATGACTTCCTTCGCTGAAGTGACTCCGGCGACACTGACTGCATTTCCGCGCAAAACCAGGACAGCAATATGGGTTGCGAGCTGCGTGATGGTTGGAAAAGAGAAGACAAGATCCTGCGTCACGCCTAACGCCGCTTTCTGCGCGTTCGCATCAGACGAAGAACGGAGCGCACCGATGATACGATTCCGAAGGAATGTTGCACTCAGACTAAAGACAGAGATCAGTGTCAAGGTGGAAGATGCAGAGGCAAGACACCGCACCTGTCGAAGCCTCGCTCGAAAAGGTCAGCCTGAACATCTACCTTTTCGCCCGAATGTATATCTGCCGTAGGCGACACCAACCAGCCCTCCAGATCATCCTCGCTCCAGCTCTTAGGAGGTTCGACATTGTTCGCTGCCTCTGTGCTCGCTTCGACAGTCTCGTATCTGCACCTCATTATTGAGTCACCATCACAGGAGGAGGTTCAACTGGAACAGAACTCACAGAGCGTCAATCTCCTTCTCATATATATTTAGCGTGGCTTTCCGCGTCACAGTCCCCTTCGCCGCCCGGAGCATCGGTTTTTCACTCTTGGTGACGAGGATCATCTCCTTGAAAATCCGACTAAACCTAGGCGATGTTTTGTTCGCTTCTTCAATGACCGGCCTGATTGATACCCAGTAAATGCATCAGTATTGGATATATGCAATAAATTGAACACACCAAATTCTATTCCTAAACTCGACTAAGTCATCGACTTGCACACCGGGTCTAGGTTCGAGAAGCACTCCAACTTGGTTTCTTCCTCGTCCGAAGACGAGAACACCACCGACAAGTGGCGACGACATAATAATGTCCTCCATGGGTGCAGGAACAACGTTTTCACCTGAGGCGAGAATGAGGACATCGTCCGCTCGACCAATACTAAGAGCTCGATGAGTACACGGATAAACACATAGACTGCAACATTGACGTACATCCTCCAGAGACCTTCTCGAGTTCCCATATATCACTCGTTGCATATCCTCTGCAGTCCGGCAGGTTTTCGACGCTTACCTGGTGTGTCTTCGTGCTCTAATAGAGAGCCCGTGAGCAGCTCGGCCACTTGCCAGATTTAAATGGGGATTACCCACCAAGAGTTGACATTCAAAGTTCCCATCTTTTTGCGGGACCCAGCTCACATTAACCCTATCGCTAAACCGAATCCAGCTCCAATCCTCCAGCCTGCGTTCCTTCTGTTCTGTAATGTCACCGATGACCGTGGTGGTGCCACCGAATTCGGTGCCGCCGTATATAGGACGGATATTGATGCCGGCGTGGGCAAGCTTATCGCCTACTTTGGAAGCAAGTGGACCACCAGCAAAGGCCTACGGGAGTGCATGAGCTGCAGCAAGATTTGTATCGCACAATGAGAGCTCACTATGAATTGCAATGTCTTCAACCAATCCACATTCTCTGATTGCGAGCTCCATATCTCTATAAAGGTTGGAACAACAATAGCGGCATTCGCCTGCGTATTCTTAGAATGTTCTACAATGTTATCGCTCGTGGGTAAGACAGGAGCTTTGGTATGGTCCATGAAAGATGTGGGTGGGTAAACGGATATTGACGCAACAGAAGCGAGGGGGGTATAGAGCTGGTAAATGATTCCAAGGGTATGGAAGGAAGGAAGGTGCATCACTGCAGTGCGGAGAGTAGGAGAGCGAAA
Source organism: Piloderma croceum F 1598 (assembly GCA_000827315.1). NCBI lineage: Eukaryota > Fungi > Basidiomycota > Agaricomycetes > Atheliales > Atheliaceae > Piloderma > Piloderma croceum. Next base: position 39,563 of record KN833038.1, on the reverse strand, counting down.
GTCCGTTACACATTCTACACAAGGATATGAAAATATCAGCATTTGCATGACAGAACGGAAGAAGGATATACCTAGAGAATACCAGTGAAGAACTGTTGTATTTGTCTGAGGAATCGGTTTCGGAAACCCAGTGCTCCCCGACGAATGGAGATAAAGGATCACGTTGTCCATACCCTGAGGTGTCTCCAAAGCAGGATATGGTACAAAGATATCGCTGTATGTTTCTCTTCCGAGATATGGATAGCATTGTGCAAGAGTGGGGATCTCTTCGATGGAGAAAGGAAAATCAGTAGGGGTCAGAGACGTGATGCCGGCGAGGAGGAGAGAGAGAGAAGCGCGGGTCGTGAGGACGCGATGGCACGAGATCTTCAGGAGCATTGATACGACGGCCTCAGGAGAATTGCGGGGCGAAATCGGGAATGGCTACAGAATTACATTCAGTTTAACCCTGAGCGAGAAACGTAAATATTGGTGCTCACCGTCACCCCGGCACGAACCATGCCGGCAACTAGTGCTTGATACAATATAGTATCCGTATTGGCAATTAGAGCTGCGATCTCCCCCTCCGGTCCGGCACGATTTGGACGCACTGCATGTGCAACGCGATGACAAGCGCGTGCAAATTCGAGGAAGGAAATTTCTGTGATCGAATTTGGTGTAGGGGAATAGACAAATGCGGGGAGAGTAGGGTTGTGCTGAAGGTTGAAGTCCGGGAGATCGGACAGGAGAACGGTACCATCCAGAGGTGGGTAGACGGGGAGAAGTTGTGTGATCATCCTGATAAGAATGGTACTGAGATCAGTTTTTTAAATGTAACGCAAGCGAGTATTGTTGATGACAAGGAATAGTTACAAGGGGTATATATACTCCAGCGCCTGTGATGTCAACTAGTAAGGTCGGTCAATATGATTGATGATCACCGAGCAGGTCGAAAAGGGACGAAGAGCTGGTTGGTGCGTCCATGACTGGTGCAGACGTCCAAATCTTGTTTTTAATATATCCAGAAGAAGCTCGGATAATAGAATAAATTATTGTACATACGTAGAAAAAAGTGTGTAGAATGTTCGAATAAAATTTGAGTTTTCACCCCTCGGTCATGATGACAAACGTCGGGGGTTACCCCCGAACGCACTCCACACCAACCTACTCTGTAGTGTGTCATCAGATCAGGCGAAAAAGGTAAGAAATGAATTACTGTAATTTAGGCCTTGCGAGTTGCTTCTTGTGGTACGCCTTTGAATTTTGGAGAATGGCTACCAAATTATTTCAGCAGGTCAAAAATACAAATGAGAACCAAAACGCGATTAATTATCTGGAAGTCACTGGACAAGACCGGCTTTCGATGGAGCTGCCCAGGTGCGTTTCAGCCATATGTCGAGCATATTAGTCCGTAATATACTGGTCATGGCGTCAGCAGACCCCGAGGCCTTGTGTAATCTGCCGCGCAAGAAACCAGACATCATGGAGTTATGGCAGCAATGGAAGCGTTTGGTTGCATCCCACATGCCGTGTTGTCAAATCTGTGTTCGGTTCAGTCCGGGATCAAAAAAGGAAGACGCTCGGCAAACGCCAAATATTGCATCCGAAGATGGCGTTCAAGTTCGTCGACCTTGTTCATTTCCATAGACGAACCGACCACCTCGACAGCTCAAACACTCGAAGTCCCACTGGTAGAACGGTGTCATTGTTTCTGTTATCAAGTATATTTCCCCGCTTCTAACTTATACGCAGCAGCAGCTGATCGATGAGCTTGCATACCCAGTGCTGGAGCCTGCAGGTACGTTAGCTTATGGCACTGTGGATGAAATGTTCGGAGAAAAGTAGTACCTTGGTGGGGTAACATGGCATGAGCAGCATCTCTCAATAGAACGACCTTCCCATCCATGAAAGACCACTGGGACGATAGTTTCCGATCATTCAAACGCCATTTCCCGGGGAAGGGTTCCATGCCGTCAATCAACTTCCCCAAAACATGATCCCAACCCTCAAATTCACGCGCTAGATCCTCCAGCGGTGCGGAACGCATCCAGCTCTCCTTCATCTCGTTGATGGGGAAGGCAAGGAGGTGTTTGTTAGGTGCGAGCCAGCTGATAGCGTAAGAAGAGAATGGCCAGAATGATTCCGCGGAGGAGAGAGGGAGGAGACCGCGGTAGGCTATGCGTCCGCTGTAGCGTGGTTCGTCGGCGATGAATTGGGCGCGGGTTTGGGAGTGGATGCCGTCGCAGGCAACGATGAGGTTTGCGGTTACGGGGGTGCCATCTTCAAAGGAGACGGTGACTTCAATGGAGCTGGTGTCCTGGAAAACAAAGTCAGCTATGAGTAGGATAAGGAACATGGGGAGTCATTACCGTGACTTTTGACGCTGCACTTGTTGTTATGCAAAGCAGCTCTGCTCAATCAACGGACAATTGTCGATTTTTGTCCTGATCATACAGCCATCGACGATGACGATCTCCTCGCCGTTATCGACTGCGATGGATGTTGGTACGTTCGCCAGAGATGGTGTTGGCAGCGCTGCCTACGCCAAGGCGATGGAGGATCTTGGTTGGGTTGACGGCAATGCCAACCCCTGCGCCATTTTCCTTGTAGTGCGCCGGCTGTTCGTACACGTCGATGTCGATTCCCGGACATTGCTCCACTAGGGACAGCGTGAGGCCGCCGATGATGGCTTTGAAGTCTGTGGGGGGCAAGTGAGTGGGGGGTGGGGGCATGATGTTGCTCGCTTCATTCCCAGCCCGTTCCGCCATGTTCGTACGTCTCCCTAGGCCTTCTTTCCACACCTCACTGCTCACTTTTGTTAACGCTTTTAAAGGAACTTGGTATCGACACTGTTGGCTGAGGGCGACAAAACAATAATCCACTACAATATCGCTTCCCACTTCGTCTGCGTCTTCTCAGGCTCCCACATTCGCGCACATGCTCAACAACATCACCAACAGCGATAACACCGTCAAGCACGCACAAACTTCCCAGACTTTCTCTAACGAGATGGCGCAGCTCCTTCCACGTTTTCGCGGGTATCTAAACGAGGGACCACCAGAGCAACCGCATGATCTCAAGCGGGATGGGAGACACATGCGTCAGCATCAGGAATCCGAACGAAAACGGATTGGCTTTAGATCATGTTCCTCAGTTAACTGTAAGGGGAACTACAGAGGAGCCACAAGACGAGCGAACTGTATAATCTAGTCAGTGCTTTAGACGATATTCACAACAAGCTCGACGGATGCCTGGCGAGCTGGTCATTTAAAATATTATTTATTAATTGAATTAATTTCCACCTTATCAGCCACCGAATTGCCCTCCTTATCCGAATACTAGCCCCCCGTACAACCTCCCGCACAAAACTGCAAAGACGCCCACGACGCCCAACCCTCCACATTACCCAAGCTCCAATCCCAGCCGCACAATACCAAACCCATGATCCGTGCCCTCGAAAACGTCTTTGCTGAGCGCGATATTGGGATGCTCCAACAGTTGGTAGAGAAATAATCGTCACCTAGAGGGAACGACGTGTGTCCTCGGGAGCGCCGTGGGCGCGATCAAGAGGATAATGACGGTTTCTGTGGTGGGTCTGGTGTGGGATCAGAGGATGATGACAATGCGAAGAATATCCGCTACGATCATACCGCATTTTTCATCGCCTAAACTGTCCGCTGTTGTTCTTCATAAATCTCTAGACATGATTACGGACCTCGCGAATACCTCCCGGCAGTGAGGGAGACCGTGGCATGCGCTTGCAGGTACAGGCATTTAGTATGACGCAGAGTAAGGGAGTGTGCGTCTAAGGCATTTGCGGGGAGGTTTAGATCTGCAGATGGATTCTGCGTTGAGGATTTTGAATCGCGGTCTGAAAGATTCCGAGATCATCAATGTAAGTGGCCTTATGTTCTGTTTTTTCGTTCATACGTGACGATTGATCGTTCTGTCTGTTGTTCTGGCTCTCAGCCTTGCGTCTCTCTCTCCAACCTATCCTCATCAGACACCAACCAACCAGCTCATTACCAACCACTCCTCTACCCAATGCTCGACACCCTTCTCATCCAATTCGAAATTTATGTCAACCCTAACGCCCCTCGTGATCATGACAACCGACCCGCCTCTCTTCCAACCCCATGCTCCGTGATCATCAGCACAGCCCCTTCACAGCACAGCGGTAATTAAATGTAGTAGTCGACTAAACTCCGTCGACTTCCCACTGGGGACTCGGGACCGTGAAACTTCGCTGTAGAATTGGCGTATCCTTGGCGCAGTCGTGAGTTTCTGGGTTGGCACTTTCCGTGAAAATTCTCACAAGTGCTTTCCGAAGTTCATCAACGCCATCGCTTATCCACTCGTCCCATACCGCTGCCATACCCCTGTACAAACTTTTACAACGACCTCTCCGACCCACCTGTGCCGGCATTACACTACAACGAATCATATACACTCGCAAGCGCTTGCCTGATGCATGCTGTCACGTTGGCAGAGCAACACCAACGGAAGTAGGCTGGAGCATTGGACCAAGATGGGCGATGCGGGCAATACGCCGTGGCCATGTACAGAATTCATTCTTTGTTGCTCCAATGACAATATTTATTTCGATCCTGTGAGTATTGTTATCGTGAGCGGACTAGAGGGAAGGAACGATGCAACGAAATCGGCGGTTTTTTGTTCTTCATTGCAAGACGAACGCGCCCACCTACAATTAAAGTTGGACATGCAGTGTGTGTCCATTTAATGGCTGCTTGAATCCTGCCTTTCCTTTCCCTTCCTGGCTTATTCTTCTATCTAACTCCACGCGTTTTGACGGTTTTGGATCCGTGCACCGCATTCGGTTGACCCCTAGCAACAGTTCTATCCATACTTATGGTATGAAGCCTTATGGAATTCATACATTTAGGTGAGGTGAGCGACTTTGGCTTGTTTGAGATCTAAGGAGATATCGCGCTAAGTGAATCTAATGTCCTCTCAGTATCCGACACAGTATAAATAACTCGCTATGATTCTACAAGTTGAATGCCCATTACACGAACAACACAAAATTCACCAACCTTATGATGAAGTTCTTTGTCCTCCTCGTTTTGTCATGCGCAACTGTTTTGATAGCCGTCGACGCCCACGGTCCTTTTCTCTGTCATCCTCCATCCCACTATTGCGGCAAAACTATCCACCAGTACACTTGCTGCAGTGCAAAACAACCATGCGCGCAGGGGACATGCTGTGCAACGGACAGTCCCATTAATATCAAAGGAGCGTGCTGTTCCCGGGCGGGAAGTTGTGGTAAGGTCTGCTGTGATGATCAGGCCGAAGGGTTACTTTCCAAGCCTATCTGCGCAAATGCAAAGACCGGCTTGTGCTGCTCAGCTGGAGAAGTCGACACAAAGGGCATATGCTGTTCTCCTGGAAACATCAACTGCAAGGGGCAGTGCTGTGGGGGTTCTTGTTCAGGTGGCGGATGCACGCTGACGTCGGAGGAGTGCAAGGCCCAAGGCTTTATTAGCAATTGTTCACCACAGTTGCCTTGTCCTGATTCTGGCATTGGCAAGTACGAATGCAATGGGGGTTGTTGCCATCTGACGCCCCAATAGAGCACACTACCCGTGTGTTTTTATTCTTGAAATTCATCAGACATGTACGCTGCTACATAGGTCATACTTGTACTACTTACACTGATTCCGCTCACTCTCATCTTAAGTCTCTGACATCTACATACTATCTACACTTTCCTTGTCTCTTACCTGGTGTGCACGTCATTTATTTAACTCTGTTTCAGACTCGGACTGTATGATTCTCTTCTGGTGCTCTTCGAACCCATTGCATACTAAATGTTATTCGTGTTGTAAGTTGGCAGCGATTTGCGTCGACGATGGCCGGAGGTTGACCAAGCTGGAGCGAGAGGAAAAGGTCCAGGATCAGTGTCAAGCCCCACATCCTCCACCGAATACTTATACTTTTCCTTCTCCTTGCGTTTCCCATCGTCGACCAAAATTGAATCTAAATGCAGACCGAGATCCTGGCCCATACGCATTGCCAATCCTACAACACAATAGGTCAGTTCACATTTTGACCAAGCACCTGTCTAGATGGAGGACAAGCCATATCCAACATACCGAGCAACAACCAAGCTTGGCTCTCCGCGCCTTTCCCCTGGTCCTTCAGCACACACAACAAGAGCGTCTGTACACTCTCGAGCGAGCTTCCCCCTCTTTGAAGACGGTTCATGACTAGGGTGCGAGACTGCTCATAACAGAGATCGGCCGTGATCTTGCTTGCGACGCCTCCTCCAGGGGTTGCAGATGGGTTGACGTTTGCAGTCGCATTTGTTGTTGCGCTCGCGTGTGTGGAAGCGTTTCCAGAAAAGGGTGTATTATCCGATGATGAAGGCGATAGCTGGCCTGTGTATCCACATATTGCTAATAAGAACGCCGTATTCCCATCCGCGCCTGTGGTAGCATCATCCACATCCGCAGCCGACGCCAGAACGTCAACCATCTTCCTCGCACCGTCACTTGTTGCTGGAAAACGTAACCGAGATCTACTTGCCGTCCGCATGTCATGACTCTTCGTATTACCCATTTTCTTCGCATACTCCAGGTCAGCCAACTTAGCTCTGCCATTGCACGACAATATATTGCCTATGCTAACGTCGCAATGTACCCATCCCAATTTTCGCAGAAGTTGTAAAGCTACATGGCAGAAGGCTTAAATTGATGGTTGTTAGTGATCAGATAAGAACATACCAGTGACAGTTTCGGTGAGAACCTTCATCACTTCGGGAAAGATCGGGATGAGATCTATGGTGACGCCCTTCTCCTCGAAAACAATGCGGTAGTGTGTCTTGTGCGTGTATTTCAGGTTCGGGTGAGCAGCATGAAGGCAACTCGTCGCACGAAGCCCTTGCGAGCCAGATGCGGCTTGGTGTTTCGGGACCACCAATTGTTTCTGCTGTAGTTCAAACATGCTATCTGTGGCAGCCGTCAATCCGCGCATGAGACCGCCTTCAGTATCGTCGAGGACATTTGGCTCTGTCCAAACGTCTCCATGGCAAATGACGATGAGAAAATGCTTTTTCACAAGCTCTTTATCTTCATCGTCAGCCTCGTCGTACAATTGAGCGAGAATGACACCCTCCCTCGTGCAATCGTGATCGATCCAGATATCATTTAGCACAACAGGTGAACCTATCTCGTTGCCATGTCCGTCTAGTTTGATTGCATCGAAAACGCGAGTGCCTCGACCTCGGAGCGGTTCGGTACCAAAAGAAGATATAATGTTTGTGGTGCGAAACCTCCTCAGGAGTTTGTTGTCGTTATGGGGATGGACAGTAATGACGAAATGCGTTAGCTCCCCTGGAACACGATCTATGGTAGGATCGAAGCCGAGCGGTTTCTTGTTGGCAAACGCGTTACGCGAACGCGGCGAAGAGCTTAACAAGTGTTTTAGGCTCCTAATTGCATTTCAGTGCGCAAAATCACACACAAATCCAAAAAAAGCACACACAGCAATAAAATCGAATCCTTCACTGACGATAACCGAAAACAGAACCAAACCCTCGTCATAACATTTTCGATAGTCATACCAAACGTGGCTTGGTGACACGGATCGTCCCGCATGATGTGTTGCATACTCCACACACACTTGCGCACGTCCTACAGTGAGGGGTGAGTGTAGGACAATTTCTCAAAGCGCCTGATGAGTACTTACATCGTCTAAATCTTCAACCCCTCCATTCCATTTGTACTCGCACGAAAGTACCACGTTGGCTCATGATACAATCCCCTCCTGCGATTTACTTTTCAACACCATATAACCATCAGGCCTGGTCGTGTTATGTCTATCAGCCGACATTGGTGCCATATTTGAGTTCTGCAAGAAATCAATCGACCAGTCGCGTTTAGTCAGTTTTGAGTTCGAATTCGTGATTATCGCGTCCACTACTTTCTTGAAGAGATCTGGTAGTGGTTTAAATACCGCATCCTCCCGACCAGATTGATCTGTTGGCTCCTTGTCAAACGCTGTCCATCGACCTGAGGTGGTTAATGACTGCAGGGTCTGACTTCAGCGTCTTCATAGTTGCTTCAATATCGAAATCGGGCTGAGGGGGCGCTAAGAAATCCATGAAAGTCTGGGGACTGATCTCGGGGACATCAGGAAAACTACAAAAATCTTTTTGCCTTTTCGAGCCTTTTCGCGCTTGTTCCGGTTGCCGACAAGCGCGACAAGTTGACAAGTCGGGACGGAATATCATTGATCTGTGTATTGTGAGAAGTTGTGGTGCACTACTAGTGTGGATTGGTTCTGTCATGATAACGAAGCGCTATCCTCATAAAATTAGCAACTCAGAAAAATTTTATTGTTGCTGTACCGACCACAATGTGTAAATTAT
>KN833038.1:11640-31050 GCA_000827315.1 Piloderma croceum F 1598 | reverse complement strand
GGCTTGTGAGCTTGTCACTTTTCAGCTTGCACAGCTTGTACAAGCTTGTACAACTGTGTGAAAGTCCCAAAAAGATTTTTCCATAAACACTGATGGATGCGCGAGCCCAGGTCCTCGAGGACTGCCGATCTAGTGTCCTCAAGCAGCCCATTTTGGTAGGAGCGACTGGAGTGGACTTCCTTTGCGTGAACTGGAGATTCGTGGCTTAGTGAGACATGCTGTCTGGGAGGCGATTGCGAATTAGGCCACGAATGAAGTTACACCAATGAATCGACCTGAGCCGCACAACCACGTCTGATCGATGTTCAGTCATCTTCTAAACCCACGAGCTAACCGGCGATACGCATCCTAGTTCTAATGGAATTTATTGACTAACACACGAGGTCTACTAGGCTACTGACCACATTCACCTGAGGCTTGCTGGGTATTTGAAGTTGTCTCACATATCCACCTTCCGGAACACCTCCGCCTGCAAGCACGTTTCAACTCTCCATATCATTATTCCCTTTGTTTATCTTTTGACCCTTTACCACCTCTTCAAACTACCGCACTCTGAATTCGTTCCAACCTCGATCTTTCCACACGAATGCTGCATACCAGTCTTGCATTCCACGTCAACACAGGAGCGAGGATAGCGGGGGGTATAGTTGTCCGAGCTGGGCGTAGACCATCATACTCCCTATGCGCAAAATTGGCATCGACTTTGAAACACCTTAGGGTCACCTAGTAATCGGGTTAGTCAGGTTCTTTTTATTTATTTAATTTTTTATTGGACAATTTTGCTGTATTTTCTCTTTGTAGTTCTGGATTTCGGACATCTTTGACGCAATCCACCTACCAAACTACACACCTACCTGACCATTTTCTACTCTACTCTTGCTTTCATCTTTTCTGCCTACTCCGGAACGTCAGACCCGCGTCCCTTTTAGCTTCCTCCCACCTTGTCATACCAACGTATTACTTTCTCGTTTATATCTTGTGACTTTCCTCTGCCTTTGCCTTCTGCTTCAAAACTTACGTTCACGCATCGGAGTATGGGATGGTACCCTATTATGTGCTGTATTCTCTGTTTTACCTCCTTCGCCTCTTTGTATAGACGTTGACACCACCTTTCTCTCCTATAGACCAACTGCAATCGTATAATCGACTGCTGGATCACCACCAGCCTCTCCCACAACCCGGCGCAAGTACGATTCAGGACTCCACCAGTTGTCAACGGCGTCGACGTCAGGGGTATCAGCAATGGCGACGGCACTGCAGAAGGGTTCATCTTTTATCCCGAGATCGCTTTGCTCATACATCAACTCTGGCAAGATCTGGTTATACCGAAGATTATAGATTGTATTAGTGAATTTTATTTGATGGATAGTGCGAGCTAGTAAGTCCTATTCCTCAGATTTGTTATTGCCTTCAAACATTCTTCAGACGGGGTAATTGCCGTGCGGATCCTTGATGCCAGAAATGCCATTCTATCTATTCTGCGACCGAAACAATAGAGACATGTACTGACTTACCATCTTTTCTGTTTTATAGCTTTTTCAACGAGGCGCTGAGGATCGGTCAGCAGGGCCATGTTCCGGCGGAGACCGACGTTTTGCGTGTAAGGTAGAAGAGTACTGGTATCACGGAAACCCACTTTAACATGGGACAGTTATCGTGAGTCCTTCATCATTTTATTTCTTCGCGTTCCCGCTCCCCTCCTCTCCTCGTGGAGCTTATCGCCCCTATTGTGCTACCCATTTCTTGTCTTGCCCTTTCGGACTCGGTTTTTGTCCCCTTTGCTACTTAACCCCACGATCCTGATAACTGACTCTATGCTTTATACAGGATACATATGTTCGACCTCGGCAGACAACGCTTACAGCGGAAATTGTGGATCCACCGTTTCGAGATTGTCACCAGCATCATATTTTGCATGCTGCTCCGCGAATACGACCAGGTCCTGTTGGAGGAGTCGACGGCGGTGCGCTATCTCCTCAACTTTCTTTGTTGCTTTAGAATCAGATGGCGGAAAGTTTGAGAGCTGTCATCAACTCACAGTGGTTCCTGCGGATGTCAATTAACCTCTTCTTCAACAAGGTCAGCGCATTCACGAGCAAGCTTCCCAATGTCTGTCATCTTGCTCGTATTCACCTGGTCCCGACTTTTCTAACAGTATATTCACCTTGGGATCCGTTCTTCCTCTTTCCACGCTACCATTTACAGTGAGTTATCATTATCACCAATCACATCTCAGATCATTTTTGAATGGTCTTATAGGTGTGCTATCTGCAGTGTTGTCGCACGGAATAATGATATCCTCAAGCAACTCATTTTTGAGGCCAAGCGTGAGTACGAAAAAGATCCCGAACATCGCGTACATATATCCCTGGGTGACACGTAAGACATTTAATGTAACGCTAACAGTCTAATCGAAAAAACTGGACACTCACGCACATAGGAGCCAGAGGCGAAGCGAATTGAACGAGAACGCCGACATTCTCAGTTCCTTGCCACCTCCACCAATGTCTGCTCCTGTTGTCGATCAAAGGCTCGACGCAGTTGCCAAGGTAAGTTTACAATTGTTTATCCTTTCTGCATTCACTGAATGTGTTGTTTTACGCTAGCTACTTTACTCTCGGAGGTGAAGTGGAATATGATGTAGGGACTGGTTAGCGAGCTGGATAGGAGAGGTGAATGGGCAGAGTATTCGTTGGTATATAGGTGCGTCATATGTTTCTATTTAATGCTCCACTACTGACTGTTTTCACTCGGTGTTCGTTTACAGAAGATCTCATCACATTGCCACCCAGTTCCTGCTAAAAACCGCGACTCACAGCCGCATTCCATTAAGATACGAGAGGTTAACGAGCAGGTTTGCAGCTGATATCCAGGTGCGTATTATGTTTCTATCTGATAGTACAACTGACCAACCTACATGTCTAACATACGTAGCTCGCTACCGTGCTCCCGCGGAGAGGATCCTCACACCACCCATGAATAGACAGGCGCTATAAACCTTCGGACTTATCGCGCCAGCCAACTAGCCACTCTATCCGCATACAAATTAATCTATCCTTGCAAGAGACTGTTTAGGCTCCGAAAAAAACCATGTGCGATCTATGCGAAAATCGGTTCACGTCCGGCTGTATGACTATCGTCCTTGGGATCTGTTTGCGTTAAAAGGGAGCTTGCAATCTGTCATACGGAGTCTGATTTTTTTTTCGCGGAAGATGTCGCAACTCGCAAACGCTTTTGAGGGATCCATCATCCGCTCCGCGGGAGCACGGTAGCGAGCTGCGTAGGTTAGGTAGGTAGGAATGAGGAAAAGACCGGAAGAAACGGACGGACGGACGGACGGACGGGCGAAACGTAAACGCGATTTCTCGTTGACTAGACTCAACGAGCGTCAACAAAGCATCCACTCTGACCCCTACCCAAGTATTGGGCGGCGCCTCCAATCGCTCCTCCAGTTCTCCGAGAATTACTACACTAACTAGTACGGTCGGGTTGCTTGAGTCAAGCTGTTTTGCTGATTTTGAGCATGGGCTGCTGTGCGGATTCCAGGGATGGTGCAAATGCGGGGATATGGGTTCAAAGATGGCGATGATAGAACGTTAAACTTGGGTTTACCCATAATGGGATTGATCGGCTGTCATTACTCGGAACATAGGGGATGCCTAGGGGAGGCTAGGGTACTAGCGAATGATGAAGACGGCGCCTAATATGGAAACTGGCCAAGACCCTCCCTCCAATGGCATACCACAACCTTAGCCTACCTTCGGGACCCATATACACCATTTCTCTTTCAAGTGCACCCAAAGACATCAGTGATAGATCATAATCTATACGTCCCTCCAAAAATCCGGCTGAATTCTAACTAATCCGTTGCAAGGCTCCATCGTATATCCGGTGTCGATTGCGCCCGTTTCTACGGCGTCATGGAGGCTATCCGCGAAGGTTGCATGCCAGGCAACAGCAAATCGACATCCTCGCTATTGTTGGGACATCCCCAACAAACGTTGACAAGCTCTCGCCAGAAGGATCCAAGGTCGTCCACGATGCGTGGGATATCATCGAGACAGCAAGGGGAGGCTGAGCCGACACAAACCGATTTCCTTCTATGGATTTATGAACATGGACGAAAAGCTTAGTGTCACGATCTACGTATGGTTACTTTCATGGATTAATTAATTTAATATAACCGCTAATGATCTACTGTTCCAGGAGGGCCGTGATGCAGCGTGATGCCAATTCAAACTTGCCGGTATGGTGACCATTTCAGATTTCTATCTATCTCCGTCCGACCCCGCCCATTCCCGACAATGACCCCGAGTGCACTAGCAATCTGTACCGACGATATTTGGGCTAATTTGTCTGCATGAATATCGGACTAGGGTCTTTTGTCGCATACAGTACGTACCCATTGTGGATCGGACTTCCGACTGTATACAGGCATCATATTAGGTTAGGTATATCTTATTGGCATCAATTACAAGCTGAGTGGCTCATCTCTGACTATCAGCGTTGTTGAACTTAGGTGGTTTCAACTCCGATTTGACAATCATCCGTTCGCATTACGACGGTTCGGACTTGTCAATAAATTTCCTCGATTCCGTACACATTAAGATCCGCATTAGAATCTCAAGGATAGGCTGGCATTCACCACGGATCGTAATATGTCGGAGCAGGCGAGCCCCATGTCAATCTATCATAGTTGACAGTATAAAGCTAGTGGCTCAACACGTAGCTCTCCATAATCATCCATGGTCAAGTTCATTGAAACTGCTGTCATCATATCCACCCTCATGGCTAGGCGAGCCCGTCGTTTGCTTATCATATTGATAACTGACAGAACCTCCAGCACGCTTGCCTGGCAGTGGTGCAGGTGTTATATAGAACCAGGAAACCCCGGTGCCAAGTGGGACGACGGTCATAATAGCCACGGTTGCTGCGATTGGATAAAACAGAACCACCCAGAGGAAGAACCTTGTTGGTCCAAGACCCACTTCTGGGTGTGCTCCAGTCTTACAAGTTCCTCTATTATAAACTCATTGACTTATCTTGTAGTGTGATAGCCTCAGCAACAAAATTGACCCAGGAATATGGGATACTTGCTGCAAAGCCCGTGGGAATGCTGAAGGGGACTGCTACAGTGGTTGATTCTTTGAATGGTGGTAGAAGCGCCACTGAAATAGTTTGGCTTTTTTGGCTCTCTACGCTCCTATTTCACTCTGAATTTCTTTTAAACATTGATAACTGTGCGTGTTGGATGTCCCAAGCCTTCGCAGAAGGCCTGATATTCAATGTATTTTTTCTGTTTTACAGGTTACCAATTCTCTATTTCCAGATTCTCGTCTACGAATCCCAAGCCATTTATTTATATTCATGTTCTCCTACAAATCCATTTCTTCTATTGTTTTCTATCATCTTCGAGCCGCGCTCGTGATTACTTATATTCTGTCACCATTTTCGGGCCACCTCAGACATTGCCATTTCCTGTGTGGCAACTTAGGTGAGCTACGTCTCTCGTTTGTGTCGTTATTACTTTACCTATCTATTACCTAGTTATCTGTGATATTAGGTATAAATATACTTATTGAGGTGTTCCCATTTCCTGTGCGGTGACTGAGCTACCTGGAATATTTATGATCCTCTCTAGCGCGGGGTTCAAAAATAGAGTGAAATTATATTACAGTGTTTGCCCAAGGACAAGCTATATGGCGGGCACATCATGCAGAATCCAGATATGGTGGTGATGATATAACATATCAGGCCTAAGCTTACATCTGCATTACAATCATGTTATAACACCATATGAGAACCACTGCACAAAATGTCTTTGAAATTTGGATTCAAGCCACTGGATCTAAATGCATAGCCTCGATGCACTCAACCACTAGGACACGCTATAAAACCTGATTATGTATTCTTCAGATGGTGTGATTGAGAGTGTTGGTTGATTTGCAACCAGTCAATTCAGCTGGGGTTAGGATAAATTATACCTTGTTTGTATGGAAAAGCTCAAATAGCATTGGTGCAGTTCAAGAATATTATAATCTTAGGAGCTTTCCTCAGCCAGGTGAGATTGGGAAAGTGAGCCAAATTTCAAGTCAACGGTATGCCTAAGAATGAAAACACCTTTATTTTCCGACAATTAGCTGACAATGGGTGTGGTAATAAGCAATGGTACATGAGTACAGTATGTATGTGAAAAAGTAGCATGAGTTGGTGATTTGTGCGAGGAATAAAAAGGTGAAATAGCTAATAAATAACGGAGAAATCAAAGGAGTCATGCAAAGAGAGGTATATGACATCAGGTATTGTCTGTAAGCACAAGAAAATGAAATGAATGAGTGGATACAAAGTGCTAGATGATGAAGGTAAGAATGCTACTTGTTGTTTTGAATGAATGTGGTATTGATGCTGGGTTACTCATTTGTGACCTAATGAAACAAAAGACGTGAGAACAAACAAAGCACGAGAGGAGAGTCATGTTTACCTTCAGCACTCTTGGCTGTCACCTGTAATCCCCCTCATCTGCACACCTTCCTCACTCCAGCCCGTATCACCAATGAAATGCCCACCAGCATCATCACTGCTGGGGCTAGCACCTATAGCATTGTTGGCATAGGCATCACATTGTGTGTGGGAGTTCAATGCTGGAGGCAAGGGTATTGTATGGTGAGGATCTTCTGATAGACTGTTGATATCTTTGTCCATCGAAGAATCCACCACTGGGATGCTTGGCACATATTGCTGGTGATTTTTGTGGTTGTGATTGTGAAGGTTCAGGATGGTAGCCTAGTTGATAATGAGTGGCATATTATTTGCCTAGCGGTGGTGGACTTGAGCTGGAATACTCTAGACCATTGGATATAGGTTCAAAAGTTCCCTTAGACTTGCTGACATTATTTAGGAATATAATAGCTACTTAATATCAGACCCTATAGTGTATATAGTTACTTAGAGTATTGTCACACTTTTCATTGAGTGGTTTTACACACTAGGGTGTTGCCCCCACAAGGTGATTTGAACACACATGGGTAGTAAATTCTTATGTCTCACACATTTGATTGCAGATATTTTCATATTTTCCCATCAATCATTTTGCCTAATCTAGCATACTTAGCTGGGTGGTGTATTTAGAGGGTTGCCCCTGCAAGTTGGTTTGAAACAATATAGATGTACACTTTTGCACACTTTGTGTTGCCCAATGTGGTATTTATCTATAAAATTTATCTCCTATGTGGGTGTTGCACCCACAAGCAGCTTCAATGGTCACACCTTTAGTGACACATTGGGTCTGTTTAAGGTGTTTTTAAAAAAATCCTGTTTATGGCATGTTGTCTCAGATTAGGGTTATGACCAACTGTAGGGTGGGGGTAGGTGTTTGTCTACAATATTATTTCTGAAAATATTCAAAAATGCTATCATCCCAGAAAAACCCTGTAAATAAAATATATTCCTCCAATTGACTTCATCTCAGATTGCACACTGTGCAGTTATCATGCTGTTCTAACCATTGTTCAAGTGAACAGACCACTAGAGTGGCACTGCCAATCAAAATAAATATTGTCCTCCAATTTACTCCATCACACAGCAACTCATGATGCCATCTCGGGGCAGTGCACTATTCATCCATTTGATTCTGGAAACCCACCATGCACCAACATCATCCCAAATGAAAAACAAATAAACTGCTCTACCTTAGATGAGCCTATACATGTATAGTGCTTGAGATGGCTCTAGGTCTAGTTTTGCCCATTTGGGATGGATTGAGGTCTATCCATAAAAGCATTGTCCCTTAGGAAACGTACTTGGCAAAGGTTATCTATGTTGGTTTTTGCTCTCTTCAGCAAAAATGGCCTTGAGATTGTATGCAGCACCTCTGCAACCTTCTTACTTTTCTTCTCTTCCCCACTTGAACTCAGATGTTTAAGGCGAGCAAAGAATAATATTGTTTAGGGTGTTTTACCGAAGGCCTAAGGAAATCTGTCAGCAAGTGTCACAAAGACCCAACAAAACATGTTCTATCTTGTTGGCAAGAATGCCGTTCAGGTCATTATGGTGCAGAGAAATCATTCAATTGAGGTCCTGGAGCTGGTAGCCTCACATTTCGTGATGAATGCCTACAGCGAATCAGGTAGATATGAGGTAGAGGAATTGACCAGGACCAGCACACTCACAGCCCAGTAGATCCTCGAACACAATCAATGCCTCGCTTCCATCTACTATCATCTCTCCATCTTTTAATAGTTTCTTATCTTCCTCCTCTCATTTATGATGATGCATACTCTGGTCACTATACCATAAATCAGATGGTTAGACAAAGGCTGACCCAGCTCTCCCTCACCCTTCTGGTCACATGCTTTCCAAAGGAGTCATAGATGCTCATATTTGCATGTTATGTGCATATGAATAGATTAACAGTATGGTGCCTGTTTGTGTGGGCTGTGTGGGAGATTTCAGATGGGTGGTTGCCAGTTTGATTCTCAGGTAACACAATTTTTGCTTTTGTGTTTTTTTGTCTCTTTTCTGGAGTTTTAACCTTATTGGCATCATTCTGCACACATCAACACCTACGGAAAATGTTTACCATATGTTTTTACATTGTATTCAAATTCCAGAATGGGTATTACTGATTGGGTGACCTTAACACCTGAGGCACAGCACAATTGATCACCATGACAGATCTGAAAAATATTTTTGAATCAGAACTTGCATATAGAATAGCAAAAGATTCATACATGTAATTAAAATAATGTAATTAATCGGACCTACAGACAGATTTTGGTAACAGAAATTAAATCTAATTGTATGGCAAACAATAAACCTGCCCAAACAGTTTGCACAGCTGACAGATTTGGTAACCAATATTAAATGTGGACCAGAATCTGTTCTATTAGTCCATTGCATTCTTGGTTTAAAATCTGACAATAAGACAGATCATTTTGGACTGGCCAGGCTGCTCCAGGCCTTCCCGGACCAACAGATCTGTCCTATTGTCAGATTTTAAACTGAGAATGTGATGGACTAATAGAACAGATTCTGATCCACATTTAATATTGGTTACCAAATCTGTCAGCTGTGCAGGCAGGTTTATTGTCTGTCATACAATTAGATTTAATTTCTGTTACCAAAATCTGTCTGTAGGTCCGATTAATTACATTATTTTAATTACATTATTTTAATTACATGTATGAATCTTTTGCCCTTCTATATGCAATTTCTGATTCAAAATATTTTTTCAGATCTGTCATGACGCTGTCATGGCAATTGATTGTGCTGTGCCTCAGGTGTAAATAGCTTAAAACTAATGTATTAGAACACAACTATCTTTGAAAGTTGTTCAAAGACTTAATCATTATGATTGGTGTAGATAATTAGTTTTTGGCCACAAATAGGCCAATACCAGGTTAGCACAATATTAGATTAAATTTTAGAAAAAGTATTACTATCTAATTTGTCTAATATCTCAAAACTGATTTATTGGGGATAAACTAATACTGAAAATTGTGCTTATATAGTACTAGCCTCCTAAAAGTATTTACATACACTCTTATATAAGCTATCAAGCCTACCTCAAGACTCAAAAAGGTCACTTTGCCTTATAATTGCATTATACAGCAGAATATTGATAAATAAAATGTAAATAAACCTTAAATATGTTATAAATGTAACATATACACATGGTACATAAATTTGGGCATCTTATTTGAGTTAACAAACCCCCATTTGCAACTTTGAGCCCCGTGCCACAGTTGCCACAGGTCACGTGACTGGAAGGGGGAGGGTTGCAATTTCGCCCTATTTTTTTTACCAATGTTTTTCACCCTAAACTCGGGCCCAATCGGTCAAACGGCGACGTTGTCCCACCGTTTGCTTCTTAATAGCAACTCATAGTCTTCCGATTTCGTCTTGCCATTGAACTCAGCACCATTTATCCCACTGGCCCGTTTTGGCATAATGAATCACTTCCTGGTTTGCCACTGCTAGAGATTAAATACATTGGACAGACAACAGCAATCCAAAGGTAGCCTTAAATATGCTAAAACTTCATACGGATACGCTCTGATTCGGCTTAATATCGTCGAGATCGATAATGGTCACTGAACCATCTCCTAGCCCACCAATGACTTTCCCGTCGACGTATGCCCACACACCAGAATTGGAATCATCTGATGGAAGCCATCGCAATAGAGAATCTTCAAATTCGCCAGAACGCCACCCATCCTTCATGTTGAAGGACATAACTTTCTTATTTTCAGAGAGAAAAGAGTCGGATGACAGCGCCGTACGGATCGGTTTCCCATCTGTGGAATTCCACAGGCATGTTCCTCCGTCGATGCAGGCCAAAATGAGCCGGGTATTGTCCGATGAAAATTTGAGGGATTTGAATCCACCAATAGGGCTGTCGATGGGTGGTGACACGAGTCGGCGGGTGGTTGCATCCCAAAGGTAGATTGTGCCATTCAAGGAAGCTGCGGCAATTCTGCTCCCATCTCGTGAAATACTGATGGCGGCAATGTCTCTGGAATCACCTTCAAGAGACATTTCCATTGCAAGACCGGTCCGCAAATCCCAGAACCGAACAGAATCTAAGGATACACATATAAGATCTGTCGCATCTGGGGAGAGTGCGACAGAGCGCACCTCACCATGGCTTCGGAATAGTGGTCCAATAAGTTGCCCATTTTGTGAATCCCAAATGCGAACTGTTTTGTCGTCACTACCAGAGGCTATACGTTTCCCATCTGGTGAGAATGTGACGGCCCTCACCAAGTCTGTATGGCCTATGAAGGGTGTTCCAATGGATTCCCCGCTGTGCGAGTTCCAAATGCGAACTGTTTTGTCATCACTACCAGAGGCAATACGTTTCCCGTCTGGCGAGAATGTGACGGCCCCCACAAAGCCCGTATGGCCTATGAAGAGTGTTCCAATGGATTCCCCGCTTGTCGAGTGCCAAATGCGAACTGTCTTGTCTTTGCTACCAGAGACAATATGTTCCCGTCCGGCGAGAACGCGACGGACCATACTGTATGGCCTATGAAGGAAGATCCAATGGGTTGTCCGCTTTGCGAGTCCCAAATGCAAACTGTTTTGTCGCCACTACCAGAGGCAATATGTTTCCCATCTGGCGAGAATGCGACTGACCACAGCGACTCTGTATGGCCTATGAAGGGTGTTCCAATGGATTTCCCGCTTTGGGAGTCCCAAATGCGAATTGTTGTGTCGGCACTACCAGAGGCAATACGTTTCCCGTCTGGCGAGAATGTGACGGCCCTCACCAAGTTTGTATGGCCTATGAAGGGTGTTCCAATGGATTTCCCGCTTTGCGAGTCCCAAATGCGAACTGTTTTGTCGAAACTACCGGAGGCAATACGTTTCCCGTCTGGCGAGAATGCGACTGACCACACCCGGTCTGTATGGCCTATGAAGGGTGCTCCAATGGATTTCCAGCTTTGCGAGTCCCAAATGCGAACTGTTTCGTCGTCACTACCAGAGGCAATATGTTTCCCATCTGGTGAGAATGCAACAGATAACACTCCCTGAGTGGCATAGAATTGACCTGTGAACTGGCTGGCCGGTTGACCTATGCCAAAAATGGATGGTGTTATTCCGGGATGTCACGATCTGTGTTCCGTCTGCTGATAATGTGACACTGAGAGGCCCAGAGCATCTCAAGTCATCGGTGGAAAATCGAAGCAACTGTTGAAGCTTGGGCAGCTGGACAGTACATCCTATGATCGCCATGCCCACCATTACGCCTTTTTCTTCGAGTAGATGCCACGAACCCAATTGTATGGCATACCCAAACGCTGCAGGCAATGATCCCACAGCTTCAGCTGAATAATTCTCGGACAATGAAGTGTGCTTGTCCCTCAAACCAGTAAGCTGGCGAAGGCACTGCACTGCCAGCTCGCCGTTGGATATATTACAGTTAATGCGGAAACGACGATCGGCGCGTTCACTGGTGATGAACTCGAAGAAGGACTTGTGTAGTCGGGGGATCGTCTGGTCATTAATGGCATCGGTTCCGGGCACCAGAACCGTTCGAAGCCGGCGGACAAGGTGTTGAATATCCACACATTCGCTGGACGCATTCTGTCGGAGATCGAGTAAATTTTCGATCTTCGCAAGACACAATGGTTCTTGCAGGACCACAATGCAGCCGACAACTCGACGAAACGTTTCAAATTCCCAGTCACTTTTCCGCCCCTTGTATACGATCCGGAGGATAGCACCGTATAGCGCATTGATGTCATCCATGCCATCGGTACTGACATCATCGAGAAGATCGTTAAGACACTCCCTTCCCAATGTGTTGATTTGTTCTTGAAAGAATTTCACAACCGTTGCTGCCCAAATAAAAAGGCCCGATGCCCGAATGCACAAAATTTCCATCCGCTCCATTCCTGGCCATTCCTCCCAGTTTAGATCGTTGTTCTCGACGATCTCCCCGATTCTCTTCGCCAAAAAATAAGAAACATCTTGGATGGAAGCTTGAGTAGACGTGTCAAGATGTATATGCTTGACATGTCTGACATCAAATGCTTTGGAAAAAGGCTTTTGGATATCATCCTCGGTGCGGCTGGAAATGAAGACCTTAGCGTTGCGACAACGGAGTTTCGCAAATAATTCGGCAAATATCCCCGCTGTTAACCTAAGGCGCGATCTATTGGTCTCATCCAGTCCGCCAATCACGACAACCACAGCCTTTTCTGAATTTAACTTCGACGCGACTTCAATGGCATCCACAAAGAGCTTGGAAGCCTGCTCAATGGAGATGTCGTCAACGATTGCACACTTGTTCTGTAGTGCGCCATAAATAGCGACAGCCACATCTGAGTCAGGCATGCGGTCAATAAGTTGACGAGCGATCGATGGGAAGTACGATTTCGGATCGGTAGTGTCGGCGTTGTTACGATTTATGAAGAACTGTGCCCACAGTGTTCCGTCATTCTTGCATTTTTTGGCAACCGAAGCCGTAATTGCAGATTTGCCGGAGCCTGGGTCGCCAGTAAGCCAGAGAAAGTTTTGGCAGTCTCCCGAAAAGTCGTGCATCCACGTATCGATATCGGCTAGAATCGCGGTGCGGGTGTTGGCATCACATGGCTGTTTGCCCTGTTTGTCGTAAGTAGCATTGGTAACCGTGTGGGTGTTGAGCATGTTGGCCAAGAACTGGCGACGCGCTTTGGCTTGATTTTGTGCGTCCAGTTTGTCGTTAATATTTTGCTTGCTGGTGTGTCAGAAAACATGTGGCAAATAATGTGGCCATTAGACTCACAAGCTGGTCTTGCTGTAGCTTTCGAACGCCGTCAATTTCTCGAATTATCGCATCTAAGCCTTGGGCTAAGTTGATCACCGAAAGATCCTGTATATATGTGTTGAATAAGATATGCTGAACAGTCTGCTACTTTAGACATACCAAGAATAGTGCTCTAGCACTCTCAATCCGAGACTTAAACTCGTCAATTTCTTGAGCGATGCTCAGCCCGTGTGAGATGCTTGACCACCGTCCATCGTTCTGATGAACGCAACATTTGTGAGGGCGTCTGCTCCGGCAAATACAAAGATTCAAACGTACCAGCCTTGCAGTTGCCCATATACAAATTTCGTCAATGAGAGCACTGAGGATGACGCTTTCAACGCACAACTCATCGGTACGCTGCAGGATGGAAACATACCGCATTTTAGCCAGGCTTTTCTTAGTCCTTCGAGTAAAACTTCCACTTTGATGAGTCTGAAATAGTACTGCATGTCGCCAACCCATTGTATAACATTCTTCGCAAATTTTTGGACCTCTGACTTCGCCCTGGATACAGACTGAATAGCCATTATCACTAAAGCCACACATAGATAAACCAAAACTATGTACTGCACCAAGTTTTACGAGATATCCTAGCCCTGTAACAAGGCTACGGGCGGGGAATGGGCTGTCTGGTATCAGCTCAAGTAGGTCCTTTCTGTTATCGATTCCCGCACAGATGTTGTCTAACACGCGATCAAGCGTGGTTGCTGGATGGTCGATGGTCCAACGAGACATGGCTTTGAAAAACTCTGGGTCTAGCTCCCAGGATTCCCATTGGGATGGCGGAGAGGAAAGGACAGCGCTAATCAAACAGATTAAATCGACTCGTGGATACATGTGTTTTCAAGAGAAATATATAGTATCTGGGATCACCAGGCCTTCCGAAAAGCCTATCATAAAGGGACTCGAAGAAACTTTCCAAGTGATTGAACATTTGTACAGTCGCACTTGTAGGCACAGTAACGTGAAGCGGACGGTTCCACTTTCGGCCAGGATTCTCACAAGCGCTTCTTCGTTTTTCGCATGCTATAATAGGCCCCGATCTGACACCCTTTTGGCCCCGACCCCTAACCCACCTGCCCCGTTTGTCATACCCTTACCGCCCCGCTTGCAAAGGTGAGGCTGTATCTCGGGAACCACTGCACCTATCAGCATGACCCGGGGCTCATCCGAACGCGTTTTTCGACGCGAACACGGGAAAATTGACCGTATGTTGCCATTCTCAACGGTTCTCAAGATATGGACCATTCATCACCCTCCAGGTACACATTCATACCACCTGCGGTATCTCTGCGGCCAGTGGGCCTACAGACTTGGTCCGGGGATCGTCTGAAAGGATTTTTTGAGAGGAGTACGATAAAGCCATTTGTAAGTTACCATTCTCAATAGTTCTCGAGATACACATCATTCATCACCTCCAGGTACACATTCATACTACCTGCTGTATCTCTGCGGCGGGTGGACGCACACACTTGGTCCGGGTATCGTCTGAAAGGATTTTTTGAGGGGAGTGTGGTAAAGGAGTTAGTAAGTTACCATTCTCAATCGTTCGAAAGATATTGACCATTCATTCCCCCCCAGGTGCATATCCTCCCCCACGGTATCTCTGCGACCATTCATTCCCCCCCCCAGGTGCACATCCTCCCCTGCGGTATCTACGGAAATGCTGGGCACAAGGACTCAATCCAGAGATTACCCGAGCACATTTTATGAGGGCAGTAAGGTTAATGCTTGCTAAGTTTCCATTCTCGGTCGTTCTCGAGATACTGACCATTAATTGACACGGGTGTACAACCCACATTCAGCCTCCTTTTAGCTGAATGCATGACCGTATCAATGTGTAGTCATGATCGATAGAATGCATTCCAGTAGCGGAATTCATGAAAAATTATTGTAAGTTGCTATTTGCACTCATTCGCAACTTATTTACATCTCAGTTAAACAGGCTACAATTGTGCTTAGCATGACTCGCTTACTCAAACACAACTACATAGAGTAAAACACAGGATTAAGGTGAACCAGAGTGATTTGAAATATCATACATCTGAGCCTCCTCCTAGGTTTTCAATGTAACTATCACCATCCCGAGTTCCAGAAGCACTACAAATTGTTGTTAGAAAATAATCAGATTTCATAATAAGCATGCTAACCGAACTGTCCTTCGAAACACCTGGACCTGAACTTCATGATCAAATCGTACAGCATGACGTTCTCGTTCCGGTGGCTCTGGTGTAGGTGTCCCAAGACTGAGTAAGACTTGTGCCGCATTGATGTCTTCCTGAGTGGTTGACACAGGCACAGGCACTGATGGACAATTAATTGACATTGCATCTAGAGTTTGTTCACTCACATGGTTTGGGTATGTTGTATTCGGGAATGTAGATAGCTCCACGGTGGAGTTGAAGTGCAATATGTTTCCGGATGTTTGGAATATCTTTCTGCGCAAAGTGTGGCAAACCGAAAGACACGGACAACATGTTAGCACATAAAAAGGCTCCACAGTCACATCCATTATTCTGCAATGGTGTCTATCCGGTCATGAAATGCCATATAACATTAGCCTGGGTTGGAACTTGCAAAAAAGTATTGTATATGTACCGGGGCATGGTGATAGGTCCAGGCATCAAGTTCTTCCTGTCTGACATTCTCAGTCCCTCCCCGGCCCATTATGTATTCTCTGGCATGCTATCACACAGAGGTCAGCAAATATGTTTGTAACATAGCAATATATGATACCTTTCGGAAGATATCAAATCCAGAGCTGACAGGAAAACTATCATAATAGACAGCTTCTCTCTGCCAGCAATGCAGTACACCAAGTGTCCAATGCAGTCCAGGGTCATCCGCTCTCCGATCAACAGGTTCAGAGATGGGAAAAATGACCATGGATGCTTTACCAGTCAACAGTCCCTGTTGAGGTTGGCCAGAGACCTGTCAAAAGTTTAAGTGGTTTCCCGTTGGCATATTGTTGATGACTCACCCCTTTTAAGAACCGAGTGACTTTACGATAACCGCCGGAGTGTAGTTGTGACATGAAGAAGCTTGAAACAAAAAGAATATTGTCTGGGGTATTGGCATCTAGAAGGGCTACATAGGCATTCACAACTTCATCATTCAGCCATTGACTGGGCCGCAGGCGGCAGAAATCATGTTGTGGCATTTGTACAGCAGCATGTCTCAGAGTTTTTGGTATCTTGAAACGAATAGTTTCGCTTTGCGAATGCATGACTGCATCAACCTGTGTTGATGATATAAGTGTCTTGGTTCCTGGAAGGGAGATTAAGGTTACCTCATCAAAAATCTGGGGATCAATGGATGAAGTCATAGATGCATAAAGGGTCATCTCTGGAGATATGAAGGTGGCGGGAGTGGGAGTGAGATGAATAGGGCTGTGGAACGGGGAACTTGAAAGATGACTCAAGGCCATGGCAAATGAGTTGGGAGATGAACCTAATTGTTCTGATTCAGTGTATATGCTGGTAGTATTGCATAGATCGTCTGGGAAAGGAGCCCACTATAGGTAAAACCACAAAATAAATCATGAGAAACAATAAATAGTCAATGAGCTTACCAGTGTGATATTGGATGCATAAGCCAGCCGAGACTGAAGATGGCTATCAAGTGGCCGTAGCAGTTCCAGGACAGTTCCACGAGTCAAGCCACCCAAATTTCTATCTTGGTATTCATGCAGAAGTGCTGACAGTATTTTGTGAACCTGCACCAGGGAAGCAGCCATTGTCGACAGTGGTATGCCAAGGACAATGCATAATGCAAGGAAAACAGCACCAAAAATGTGAGCATTTACAACATCATTGTCGTTATTGTAGTGGCGAATATCATCAGCCTGTCGGAAATATTGCATCGAGGGCTATCAATTTTGATTTGGTCATGTTCGGTCACCAGTCTGCTGATGGGAAGGGAAAAAATTATTGGCTCACCATCAGTTTAGGCCGAGACTTGTTGAGAAATTGTGCTACGTAGTCCGCCAAACAGATATCAGCATACTCGTCAACCTCTTCCTCTACATTTCGGGCCAAAAAGTCATGTGTAATACAATATCCTGGAGCAAATAGATGCTCATTCAATATTGCATGGGCATTTTGATTCCCCTTGCATCGGAGAAAGAGAACACCATTCAGAGTTGGCAGCTTGTCTGCAAGTTCCATTAAAGAACGAAAGGGAGATTGGTACGATTGAGGGAGCAGACCCTAGGAAGAATCAAGGTCCTTCAGCTATTGCCAATACCGATATAAAACCATGAATGAAAAAGTGCTTACAGAGCCATTTTTCGGGAAGTTTTCCCAAAAGTGTGGGTTGTTGTGTTCACCATCTGTTAGGCGCATAATTTTACCAAACTCGTACTCTCCATTCCCAAGTATCACCATGTATGGCCGATTCAAAGTGGCTGCAAGTTGGCATAGTAGCTGGACCAATGACTCCCATGTTGACCCATGATTATCCCATTGTACATGTAACTCGGTGAATTGTGGATTGAGCCACACTTCCTCAGCCTCAGGATCATCCTTCCACAGCCCTCAGTAACGCAACAAGCACAAGCCATAAAGATATCTTACCGATGAAAGCAGACTGTCCAAAGATGGTTTGTAGGCATGCGCCGATGCCTTTCCTTTGCCTTTATCCTGGATCCTACCTTTGGAAGCCTTTGGAAGCAGTGATTGCGAGAGCAATGGCGGTGGCAAAGGTAAAAGTGAATTATCATCAGAGATTTGGATGGAAGACTTCCCTCTCCCTTTATCGTTACTGCGATTGTTGTGCACCTTCGGAAGTGGTGATGGTGAGGGCGAACGGACAGCGGCGGAATAACTATGTTCCTTTTTGAACCGTACTCGCTCAAATGTAGTGATTTTGCGTCCAGGCGACCCATGGTGATTGTATACGGGAAGTTTTGAATGGCGTCCAATGTGGACAGGTGTAACGGGGCCAGACGGACCAGGCTTAGTAATTACGCCTAACAAAACCTGTAAATTATATATGCACACCGAAAGAGAAAGAAACCCACGAGAGGGACTAATAAAAGACTTGAGGATGTTTGATGATCCTGGCTGCCGGTTCATGAATGGCTTGGGAATCTGGCCTACTGGTGAAACAGGGCTGTCCGTGGAATCATGGTCATTCTCTTGATAGATAAGATGTGAAGGACAGTAGTTAGCACTGCCCAAACTCTGCAATATCTTGTCGAGTTTCAGAGTCGTAGCGTCATCGTGGGGTTGCTGAGGCTGGCCTGGGGTTGACTTATATGAGCTTTGAGCCGCTTTTCCCGCCATTGAGTCACCCTTTGCCGCATCTGTTGACAACATTCAGTATTTATGATCTACGCCAGCGGTTATCAGTTGATACTCATGGTCCCATTCATGGACTGGACCATTTGATTCGAACCAATGCACAGCCCACAGATGCATACAATACTTCCCTCTCAAACTGAATTGTGTGCATGTGCAGGACGACTGAGCGTAATCCACCGTATGATATCGTGACTTCTTATCAGCACTGTGACCATACACATCAGCTGTTAGTGACCCACTCTTCGCAACAATATAGATACTCACTCAATATAGTACACTTTATAATGGTTAGGTTGGCTCCGACGGTGAATGACATTATCAGCACTCCACAGATCATGACCTTGTCGAGTTACGCGGATGTGGTCTTTTGATGGACGGGCTTCATCATGTGACCAGAACCGATAGTGAGGCAAGAAGTCGTTGACGAGAATAGACATTAGTCGGTCTATCCTGTAAATAAATAAATTTGAGTGGTGATCGCAGATAGGAAGATATGGGTACTACCTCTTGTTCTTGCAATTCTCAAGAAACACTACATCAAAAGTGCGATAAGCTGACTCGGTCCAGTTGTTCGTGTTGAATGTTCCA
Source organism: Piloderma croceum F 1598 (assembly GCA_000827315.1). Classification (NCBI taxonomy): domain Eukaryota; kingdom Fungi; phylum Basidiomycota; class Agaricomycetes; order Atheliales; family Atheliaceae; genus Piloderma; species Piloderma croceum. The sequence goes on along the minus strand of KN833038.1, from coordinate 11,865 downwards.
TCTCGTGTTTGGCCCTGCGGAAGACCAATATCTGTACACAGATCTTCAAATTGAATTAGACTCGGATGAAAAGAATACTTGTCACGTCATTAGCTCACCTCGCCATTCGTCACACCACCAATTATCCCGGAAGTACTTCAGAATCGTAGCAAAAGACTCAGCACAATTGTGCGAATGACAAATCCGCTGCAAGCTGCCTTCAAAGATCACTTGGGCCTGGTGCCA
>KN833037.1:218233-235756 GCA_000827315.1 Piloderma croceum F 1598 | reverse complement strand
ACAGCCGAGGAAGTGGTCAAGAGGAAGCTCAAAGTTCTGAAGGGCGCCAAAGTTTACCTGAGAGTGTTCCCTGATATACCCGTTTGCGTCAAGGTATGTATTTGAATGGCACAGTTTAAAATTGATGCTGAATGTTTGGGTTCACCTCAGGGAAACGAAACTCGTATGGGGAAAGGGAAGGGTACATTTGAATTTTGGGCGACGCGGTGTGTAGCTTTTACATGTTCGTGGAATGTTCCGGTGATGACCTACGAGCCTTAGTGTAAACAAAGGGCGTGTTATCTTCGAAATCGGAGGCGTACCAATTCGTGAAGAGCTGGCAAGAGATGGTACTATCTAGAGCTCCGTCTTCCCCTCTACACACAATTCTTACTTCGAAATCTCAGCGTTGCGTCAGGCCTCAGCAAGACTGCCTACAACTACGGGATTCATCCATCGCTCGACACCCCCTCGACTAGGCAATATGTTGATCTTTCCGCCCAAACCAATAGCGTCTGAATCATCAGCATTGAAACGAACCGTCGATGTTTCATAGCACGCTTGTACTGCACAGCAATATATCAATGGCTCTTTTTTTGTGGCCATCTCTGAGTTGCTTTAACTCGCATTCTGCAGGATATTACAAAATCAGCTTAATTCTTTCCAAAAAAGCGACTTATTCACCAAAGGTGCGTGGAAATGTTCGCGAGATCGAGATCAGGCGAGCATTTCAGCGATCTGGTTCTTGTGTGAGTGGTTTTCAGTCTTACGAACTTGTGAGGAAACTTTCAACATGAATGGAGCGCATATTGGCCGAAATTATATCCGCCCATATTTCCGTAGGTCACCAAACTACTCTGAACGTGCATCCTATCAGTGCTAACATGGCACTCACAGCGGATAGTGGGTCCCGCTCGGTGTCCTGTGCTTGATAGAGTCTTGAAAGCGTGGCGCGAGACCTTTCCAAAATCTATCCTCAATTTTGACGAGAATCTAGGAAGGGTATGGGGATGACGTTTACCGAGGTGCCGCCATCCGAAAAGGGTCGTAATTTAATAGAAAGGAAGTGATAGTATGACGTATATGCATATGCGAGGTATTCCTTGTTCAAGGTTTGCAACATTTTGCCGTCTGAGTTGAAAATTTCTGCTAATACTTATATTAGGAAAGCTGACCGTCCGCTCATCAAGCCTTCCAACATGCTTTGGCCATATTTCTAGAGCCGTCAATGCTGTGAGGTCAAATCCAACAAATTAATTTTATCGTCGACTGCAATGGTCCATTTGGGGAATTATATCTTCCAATTTGGCAACTGGTCCGGTTCACGATTCTTGAACCGGACCAGAAGGGATCCTAGAATCGTCAAAAAGTCTAGGTTGCTTCTAAACACGACTTGAGACCAATGATATCCGCAGAAACCCCTTTCCTAGGCATATAAAACCCTTCCCGCATCCGTTTTCTCTACTTCTACAGGTTGCCTTATTCCCACTACTATCTTCAGTATTCATTCTCGCTACCAACGCTCGCCAAAACCCACACTCCTTGATTCTCATTCTTCTCTGTCGATTACTGGTCGCGTCACCACTCTTATAGATCTTACCCCACCCAAACATCACGACAACCATGACCCTCCAGGCGATTTTCACCTCCCTGAAGAAGTTCCACGGCAAGCGCCAACCAGCCAACCTCCACCCTGCACCCGTACAGCACCCCATACTGACGCGGCCCTTTTGCAGTGCCAAGCAGATTCTTCCCGCTCATCTCGAATCGCTCTATATTTCAAACATGTCGGACAGTTTTGTCGAAGCCTGCCCATGTGATATATTGAGCACGAAAGTAGTGGTCGCCGATGACAAAGTGAGCCCTGCGATTACAGATACTATTTAGATTGCAAACGTATCACATTACAGAGCTCCGGTAGTTTCAGGCATGAGAACAGGCCGAAACTTCCGGCGCTGATTGAGCCGTGGTGGGACGATCTCAAATATCAGGCTCTTTATAACAGCTTTGCCGATGAGAGAGGTGTTCGGCGGCTGCCATTTCAGGTAGATGACGCAGTTGTTAGTTTGTCGAAATAGCATTCTCATACTTCACTGCTTATATTCTCTTTTAGCACGACAATATGCAAACGTCTGAAACTACTGGATCAATCGACTCGGTCATTGATATAAAAGTCTGTATATACTACCATTTCACGTCACAAACTCATACTTATCGTCATTCGCAGATGGTGGTTGCTCTCGAAGCTGTCCTGCTCGCAGATGTTGCTTCTCACGATCAGTCATATGTAGACATTTACTCTCGTCTTTACTTTGCTTGCGTTCTTGCTTAAATTATGTGGCCAGACTGACATTGCATCCTGCCTCACCGAGTCGCCAGCTCCAGTAAGCCCATGTCATCATGTCCGTCGTCGGAATAGTTTATTTGGCACTCATCCTGTTCGTCTCACAGCCTTCAGTTTCATGGGTATCTTTCGACGACTTCGAGTCGTCCGATGAACTCGAGGACGTCGATTTCAGTACTACCGACACAGCTTCATCCATAGATATTCTTGGTGCCATCCATAAGGCTAGCTCCGTCACTGGAGCATCTAAAGGAGTAAAAACCTACCTTCCTTGATTTATACCATCGCCTTATACAATGTCCAGGCTGCCTCAGTTCCCGTCATTCATGCCGTGGCCTTTGACCCTGAGATTCTTTTGCGCATGGGGCAAGAGTTTGCCACATTTAAACTCTTACGCTCTTCGAGCTAACGTATTCTTCTCAGATTTTCAGACGTCAATATCATAGAGCCGCAAGTTTCACCGGCTGTCTTAGTTCCGACCGCCACTCCTGTCATTACTGAATCCGATGCTCTTGCACTCATGGGGTGAGATTCAGGCCGCTTGTCCGTTTCGATGCTTGGCTCAGTTCACATATGTAGCTTTGGCCGTCTCGCTGCCTCGAAAATTGAACTTGAAGTCGAAGTCGTATCCCCGGTTGCCCAGCCTATAAATATTGTCAAGAAGGCCATTACAGCAGCGGCAAATCCCATTCCTCCAACCCCCTCTACTTCGGAATCTTTCCGTAAATATCTTAGAGCGGAGGGCAAGAAAATGGCCATATGCGCCATTAAAGGCGAGCCTTTTCCTGAAATGCCGGATACCCCTCCTCGTTTCAAGAAACCAATTGCAAACATTGTCCCTACTCCTTTCGTTTCCCTCTCTAGCTCCGGGTCCTTGCGCAAATATCTCCGAGAAGAGGGCAAGAAAATTGCTATGCACGCACTCAGTGGCGAGCCCTACCTCGACATGCCGGAGACTCCGCCGCGTTTCAAAAAACGCATGGTCGGCAGAGTCATACCATCGTTCGCAGAGGATCCATTCCTAGTGACTAATCCGGAAGCATTCGGAAACTTGGCGGATAGCCGACAGGTTTCTAGTTCTTTGTCTTACCCTGCTGCCAAGGACGTTTTTGGCCCAGGAACATCCCCCATCCATACAGATCTTCTCGCTGCTGAAGACGACTTCGTCATCATTGACCCCACGTTCAGCAAGGTTTTCAATCTCCCTCGCACCTCCAGCATTTGTCCAGTTGTTAACACGTTGAAGAGGCTGTCTCGCCGTGGGTCCAACAAGGAAAACGTTACTTCTCCTACGCCTACTTCGACGAAGGTTTCTCGGACCTCAATATCTTCTTTCGCTCCCAACAGGCTTCTGTCGCACAAGAAATCACACCCCTGGCGTTGATATTTGGGCTATGGCCAACACTGCTACTTGATCTTCTTTTACACTAACTTAAGTCTTCAACTTGTCTTACCGTTGCGTTCACCACACTGTATAGCTAGCTTTACATAACCCTTTCATTTCTCCTTCCTCTCTATTTGTTGGGTGCTTGAGCTTGGCGTTCTCCGTCGCTTGTAGTCGCTGTAGTTTCAGTATCTTCTTGAACATTATGAAGTTACTCTATCAAGCTACGACTGGGGGTTAAATGCGAAGCCAAAATGCCATCCGTTGCCTTAGCCTCTTCCTTTGGCCGTCGAGAATTCTGAGTAATCAGCCGAGGGCGACGGCGTCATGCCTGACCATTACGATGAATCAGCATTTGACGATGGGGCGGGTAGCTGCTTCAGCTTCGCTGCCTCCAGAGCCAACGCCTGCTCAGCCTTAACTTCCATATTGCGCACGGCCTGCGCTTTCTCCGACGCTAGCGCCTTCTGCACTGCTCCCTGCATTCTGGAATCCTGCACCTTCTTTGCCCACTGGATATCCTTTTCAATCTTTTCTAACCGCGTCTCTTGCCTTCGCTTATTCAGATGACCCCAATCTACATTCTTTCCCAACACCTCTTCTAATACCTTCGATTCCAGGTTAGCTTTCGGCGTTCTTGGCATCTTAGGCTCCCTGAGCCGCCAAGGAAATACGGGAAAGTCGGCGGCTCCCAGAGCAGGTCCTTTGCGCAATCGCGCCTCGGGTGTCATGGATCTAAGCTTTGCGTCAATTTCCTCTTGATTAAGCTTTCGCTTTATGTGGAATTTCTCGATTTCCCGAAGGTTAACGAGAGCGGGCAGGATGAAGTGCTTCATATACCTATAGTGAGATGCCATAGCACAGTGTCAGCAGCTAGTCAAACTCGTAATGCATATGTTCAACCCACGAGACAGATTTGACGGGGTGTCCATTATCAAGTTTTTTGGCCTTTGCGAGTTGCGCCTGTAATTTCCGATGTTTTTTCCGCTCCTTCCTACTCAAGCCTGAAGGCATCTGATCCTTCTCTGGCGGCTTCTCAGGGGGAACCCACCCTGGAGTGACAAGTTGGTCAATTTCTGATACTCGTTCCCTCTCGAGTCTGTCCTGCTCGAGCTCCGCACGCGTAGGCCGGACTTTCTGAGAAAGCGCCCAAAGCTGCTTGGTTTCTATTGGTCCTTTTTTCGCTATTATGCTCTTGATTATGTCCAGAGCTAGTTTGGTTGGATAGTTTTTAGGAGGCTTTAATTTGAGTGCGACAGACGACATGAGGGTAGCGAACTTGAATGCAACGGTCATTGACATTTATGTAAGGAAACGCGGCTTGCTTCCCGCCACCACGTTACTCACCGTTTATCCTCAGCGACGACCACTAAATACTCACGATGAGCAACAAGAGAGCTTGGGAGGGCAATGGCGAGTCTTCAACAGCCAAGAAACTCAAAAGGTCTGCTCTTTTTACGTCGAGAATATCCCATTTCTGACTCTTTTTACATGCAGTGATACCGTGAGTGACCCATTTCTTTCGTCAAGGTGAATGAAGCCTTCTACAATGCATCTGACTTGTCTCTATAACCTCTTTTACCCTTCAGACACCGTCAAATGGCGCTCAATCGTCACCCGCAGTGCGTTATAACCTTCCCATTTTCGCGACATTCACACACTGACTCAGAACTACTCAGCTGTCAGGCGCCGACCTTATCGCTCAAAAAAGAGCAGAGGTGGCAGCCAAAGTGGCCGCGATGAAGAAGAATGCTGTAGGCATAGCAGCTACCGTTGTAGCGGCGCCTGTACCCGTATCTGCCAAGCCGGTTAGCACATCGCCGTCCCCAGGTTTATCTGGATCACCTGCGCCAGCGTCGGCGTCCGTTAAGGCTGATCTTGCGCGACGTGTCGCTGAGGCCACACGACGTGCTGCGGAAACTTCCAGCAGGGCCGCCATCAAAGACAATCCTTACATGGCATGTCATATTTAAACCTGATATTGACTTTCCACTAAGCTATTTGCATTACAGTCCATGCCGCAAGTTGGAAAGAATAAGAATCGCCCTGCAGAGCCATCTCAGCAAGGCACAGGTCTGAAAATGACTGCCCATCCACTTCTGCTAGACACCACTACTCCAGCCCCGCAATCCAAGAAAGACAGGTACAAGCCGATGCAACCGAAGTTCGCTTCGATTAAGGTAGACCCTTCTCCTTTCTGATGATACAATATTTATGCTCCACTTCCAGGCCAATGTGCGCAATGCTCCGACACCCCCACCTGCCCCTACACCCACTCCTGTCTCGGAAACATCATCTAATCCATATGCTTCAGCTTCAACTGCACTCAAGGACAGTGGTTTCGAAGGCACACCTAGAGAACGTGGCACGGGGCGCAATTTCCGCTTCAACCCCAAGGGCAAGTACGTGCAGCTAGGGAACGAGATGAGGCGTGAAAACCAACTGGAGGCGCTCAAACAGCGGATTGCGGAGAGTGCTAAGAAGGCAGGGTTGGATACAGAGTTTGAGACGCTTGAAAAGAATATCAGGGTCGGTTTATACCCATGTGTCTTAGTTTATTATGACTGATGATCGCTGGTTGTAGCGCGACGCACCGCCTGATGCAGAATGGTGGGATGTTGCGCTTCTCCCGAACAAGTCCTACGAAGACTTGTCATTGCCATTTTCCGCGCTCAACATCCGTAATACCGATTCACCCATCACCATCTACATCCAGCATCCCATTCCTATCCCCGCTCCAGGGGAGAAAAACAAGGTTGCATTGAAACCTCTCATGCTAACGAAGAAGGAACAGAAGAAGATGAGGAAACAGAGAAGGCAGGCTGAGTTGCAGGATAAAAGAGATCGGATAAGGATGGGCTTGATACCTCCGGATGCGCCTAAAGGTCTGTATCAATCGCTTTCATTTCGTTCTCTCTCGTTGCTAACTGACATTTTCTCAGTTCGCCTGGGTAATCTCATGAAAGTGCTCACGTCGGATGCGGTACAAGATCCGACGAAGGTGGAAGCGAAAGTGAGAAGGGAGGTAGCGATGCGCAAGCACGGACATGAGAAGATGAACGAGGAGAGGAAGCTGACAGATGAACAGCGTCGCGAGAAAATTGAGAATAAGAAGATAGACGAAGAGAAGAGGGGTATCTTTGGTGCTGTCTTCAAGTATGTTTCACACATTACAACAAATATGATTGGCAGACACTGATTAGCATCTCAATTACAGGGTTAAAACGCTGTCCGATCCAGCGCACAGATACAAAGTGCGCAAGAACGCCGAACAACTGAACTTGTCAGGCGTCTGCATCTTCCATCCGTCATTCAGCATGGTCTACGTGGAAGGCGCTTCGAAATTCGTGCGCAAATATAAACGCTTGATGCTGGAACGAATAGCTTGGACTGAGGCTGCTAGGCCACGCGGTGCAGAGGAAGTTGAGCTCGACAATGGGGACTCAGGGGAAGAAGGTGGAGGAGATGTCAAAGGGAAAGGGAAAGCAGTGACTCAGGACGAAACTGGCGAAGTTGTTTCGCTAGAGGACAACAAATGCTTTATCGTTTGGGAGGGCCAGCTCCGGGACCGCGCATTCAACTCTTTCAAACCGAGGAGTTGTCCGACCGATTCGTCAGCGAAGGAGTTACTTGGAGCTAGGTTGTCGGGATATTGGGACCAAGCGAAGAACTGGAAGCCGGAAGAGGAAGATCTCTTCTAGTGTTCTTGATATTGTGCGCTTGTGCATGTCTTGTCTAGTTGCTGTGATCGTACTCTGTCCTGGCCTTGTTCCTAGTTATACCTACAGAACCGTCAGTTTGCCACCATGCTCAGAAATGAAAGCGACTCTAATATTGCTTGCCCGCATAGGTTCATAAGTACTGCATAACACATAATTGACATAATACTTATCAATATCCTCGGTTCTCCTTCTCGGTTTCTTCTTCCATGAGTTGTGTCAGGTATCGGGCAACAAAACCGGCACCTTCAGCGACCTGATCCGCGTCAATGACTTTCCCCAGAACCTTCGCATCGAACTTGTCTGGGTGCCACTTCAGCATCTCCATCCTGACCCTATCCCTTCTGCTCTTCGACTCCATGCCACTCCTCAATGGATGATAAACAAACTCTTCGACACGTTGTCGAGTGATATCAGAGGGCTGTGTGGCGATGCAACCTAGGATAGGCCAAGGTAGGATGTTGAAGCAAAGAGGAGGAAGCTGCCGTCCATCCTTTAGTTCGATCCATTTTCCCTCGTACTCCTCGAACTGGCGTCGAATAGAACCTGCGTCCCCTGCTGAGAACAATTCACGCGCCTTGCGAATGTTTTCCTGAATTCTGCGACGCGCCTCCATATCTTCGTATGCTCGTCGCTTGGCCTCTTCTTTCTCCCGAGCCTCACGTTGTAATCGCTCCTGCTCCTGCTGTCTGCCTCTTTCGGCAAGTTCTTCCACCCATCTCCTCAGTCGTTCCCGCTCAATTTCTTCTATCTCCTTCTGCTTTCTGGCTTTCTCTCGTTCACGTCTTCTAGCCTCCTCAAGGCGTTGACGCTCATCCTCCTCCATCTCCCGTCTCTTCTTTGCTTTCTCCTCTTCTTCACTCTCCATTTCAACGAGTTTCTCCACCACTACATCTCTCCGAGCGAACTTCTGAGCCCTCTCCTCATCACCATTCGAGGCACGCTCCATGGCCTCCCGGTACTTGAAAAGATGGGTACGATAATTGTAATTCACGTGTAACGCGTCCAATTGCTTCAACAACAACTGTTCTTCTTCACCCAACACATCATCCCCGAATTTACGACGTACGGCCTTCTTCAGTCGGCCTATTTCAGAGTCGTCATTATCGCGACGCCGCTTGCGTTCACGTGGCTGTTTCGTTTGGATTTTGGCTTGTTGAGGTCCAGTGTTAGTATTACAGTGGACCCCGTGCTCCACCCCGTCGGGCATAGGGAATGCGCCAGGAATCGCAGACCCAGGTTCATGCGTCTGAGGAGGATTTGCGGGAGCCGCCTTGGGTGTCTCTGGTGGTCGACGAACAAATCTGGGGTTCCTGGCAAGAGACTCCAATGATGGTGGCACAAGATCGACGTGATCAGGTCCATATCCATTGGGACGCGGATTGGGAAGTTCAAAGTGAAACGCTCCAAACAGATTGGGTTTCAGAGGCGAGTCGGCGGGGCTAGCGGCAGGATCGTTTATGAACGGATTCAATTTGGGCGCGACTCGACGCTTATTGCGTGGTGTTTCAGAGATGAAGATCTTTGGACGCGCAGATGGATACGGACGACGGTTGTAACGCTGATTGCCTGTACGCCACATATCGAGTTTGTCGAGTTCTTGCAGGGGTCTTGCTGGCTTGCCGAGGTCGTGTTGAACGGGGGGACGAAGAAGGGACTTATCAACATTCGTGACCATTTATAATCACTTCCAATTCCGGTGCCGGTGGCATAGATTGAGCCGAAGCAATCAACGAATTGGGGCGTCGAAAATTACTGGAAATAGTATTTGCGGGCCAGCAGGTGACAGGAAAGGGTCCCTTTGTTGACTTTCTTCCATTAGAGTACGAAGGTGACTGATTGAAGCGTCGTTCAACTTCACAAGGATCGCACAAGGATAGCCAAATTGGGCGAAAATCCGGATATTCGATGCTGGCTCCCTACCGTTACTGGACAAGGATTGGCGAGTGCGGGGGGCTTATAGGCGCGATGTAGCAGTAGTTTCGCAGGGATTCTGCCAGGATTCAAGGAGGATGAGTTTGGACATAGTATTCCATCCGAATTTTCGAAAGAGAACAACGCACCGAAATAATTGAAATTTATAACAGCATCCTTGTAGAGATACAATACAAAGATTCATGCGCGTAAGAAACTCGTCAGCGATGTCTTCTGCATGACAGGTCGCGTCGAAGTCATAGGCGATACTTGGAGACGCGCCACATATGCCTCAAGGAGCCACATCGCCGAATAAGGAAATACTAGTGCCGCCCGCCACGCCTGCAAGCAGCAAGTCGCCTTTGTTCTCAACCACAACCATTCCAGACGAAACTACGCAACCAGTTGTCAAAGTGTAAGCCTCAAGAGCCATCTGAGTGAAAGTGAAGTTATAGCGCCAGACTCACACACACCATCAACACCGTCTCTCGCCTCTCGCCTGCCAGTGAATTACATCAATTGATGCCTCCAGTGACTCGCAGCCAAGCTGGCAAAGTCCAAACCACTATACATGCCGTCGACCTCAGTGGTAGTCCGATCAAAGTAGGACCTTCTGCCACAGGCCAGGGAACTCGGACTGTTTGGGTATACCTTGACGTCGCAGAGACTGAGTCTACCAAGCCAGCCGCAGCAAGCGTATCTCTGTGGCCGACTTTGTCAACCCTCTCGTCCTTGACTGAGTCCGTTGAGTCCGATAGACCTCAGACGCCAGAGCCACGTGCCTCTTGGACTGCAGGATCCGTCATCGCCACACCAACGAGGCTGCAACGAAGCCCTGGCCATATTGGTGGCCATGGTATTGACTTTTGGAGAGACGGCAGTGGTGTGATAGTGCGAGATATCGTCGATGGCGCTGGAGTATCCCAGAGTAGCCATCACAACGGAGAGGTTGCGATGGGCGACACGCAATCGGGTGGAAATTGCCAGAATTACATGATGCAGCAGATGAGGGAATTGATGGAGAGGAGGAATGCAGAGTTGGCTGTATGGAAGGCTGCTCAGTCGGAAGAGTACGAACCAATGGGCGATGCTGACGTCTTTAAGAATACTGCGCCACGCCTGGGTCCGGAAGGCACGATTCTCATTGAAGAGAATACTTCTTCGCAAAGAGACACCCAGACGGATAATGCGGAGTTGGCGGAGCTCCAGCATCGCCAGAATCTCCAAGCATGGGCACTTGGTCTCGAACCCACGATTATTATCCATCCTGGACAGTATGAACCTCCTAGGCGTACTTTGCCAGGTTGGAACCGGCGTGAAAGACAGGCTCTGAGGTCGTTGGCTCTCGAGCCAACCGAACTTGTGCTCTAGACATCTTTACGATCCATTATTTTACTTTCTTCTTTTTTATGTCATCGATGCCCAGATTAATTATGCATTTTAGCTCGCGCAGTAAACACAATCCTAGATATGCTGTATCCCCATGAGCAACACGACTTTTCTAGTAACAGTGCAAAAGGTGACTCACATTGGCTAGTGGATGTTCTGAAGGACGGAGGATGGATTACAGTCAAACAATTGCCAAGGTGGCGGTGACAAAAAGACAATAAAAAGTCGGGAGACAATACGCCCCATCCAGTGCAACTTCTACTTCATACTCTTCGTACTCCATCCGTAAACCTATTTTAAACCCTCATCTGTTATACTCTAAACGAGCATCACGCGCATGGACAAGAAGATAAAGAAAGATGGTTTGATCGTTGCTATGCGCCCCTTCCTGCCGGGCAGGATTCGACCAGACGGGCGTTACGAGCCACCAGATAAGACTTCGGAAATAAATCCAGTATACGGAGAGCTTCATGCCGAGCACGTAAGAGTAAGCAGGAGCAAATAGAAGTGTCCATTTGGCGCGCCACACCTAAACTAACCAACGTGTCAGGACCTTGTACGTGCTGCCCAACATAGCCGCTGCGATGATACTGTCGTATATGACACGTTTGATGTTGAGCAGAGCCAACCAATTGTCTGCAGGCCAAATGACATTCAATATCGTGGCGAAAAAACTGGTCGCAAATTAGGGCCAGAGGGGACTCACCTCATCAACTTAGACGGGTCATATATGGACGAATCAGTGTGTAAATGTGACGACTCCGATGAGGCCCGACGGCCCGAGGCTACACTCACGCCCGAGAACTTTGCACGGCAGGGAGTGCGAGGATCTGCTGGGTTGTCCGGTAGGGGTCTCTTCGGTCCGCTTCAGCGACCCCGTTAGCGACAAGACTGCTTATCAGACATCACGGATTCACAGAATCAGAAGCCGTCAGTCGATCTGAGGACAATGCGGAAGCAACAGAGGTGGGATGCATTTCAAATGAGGTGCAATCACCGAGACGACCTACAATTAGAGAAGAGTTCGATCCTACGCCTACTCCTACTCTGCTTGGGGGAAATTGTTGCCAGAGTAGAACCATGGGCGAAAATACCATTGGTTTATTCGCGCAGGAATTGGAGAGGGTGTTAAAGGAATGGGATGATTAGAGGGATCGTATGAGAGCTGTTGATTCACTTTGTTAGATCAAAATATATATGTTCTAAAAATGCACTCCGATTTCTTTCTCGGTCAAGTGAACCAGCTAGAATATATACATAGCAGCTTACCGTATGTTGACCCACAGACTGCTAATGTTTCCTCCATCTAGACGTCGTTGCAGCACCCTGTTCTCCAGCATATCGGCTCTCTTTAGCACATAAACCCAAGCGTGAAGACGGTTGAGGTATTGAACAAAGTTGGCAGCAGTCACAGAAAGGTTTACGGTGGCTGTGCAAAACAAACACTCTTTCCACTCCTAGTGAGCAAAGCAGGTCAGCTTAAAAGACCATTAAGCCTGCTGGCTGACTTTTGATGCAGAGTTAGTTTACCAGTCAAATGGTATTACCTCACGATCTTTGTGCCCATGTCCAAAATGCCTTCCGGGCACGTCACGCAAAAATTGCCGTCCACCATACAACTCAAAATCTCGGAATCCTATCGATCCTGTTTCGCGCAGGTTTCCTGTCCAGTATTACGCGTGGCACAGTAGATGCACCTTCACCAGCGGGCTTTCATAAAGTCGGTGAACCCGAGCGTAGGATATGGGCTGAGCTCAAGTATCGAGACGACCGGCCAGTTCTCCAACATATGGAGCTTATCAGCAAACCAAGCAAGCGCGTTATGATGGACATTAAGGAGATTCGGTTACTGTGTTCAGGGAGAAGTGCGGGCGAAGTCAAACCATTGGGTTTTGGAGAAGTTGCTGTTGTTCGTACAAATAACAAGGAACATGAGTGGTTGGAGGCCCGGGAGGCATTGCAGATGAAGTTGTCGGGTGAAGTGATTTGTAGAGCACGATAGCATAGATGGGACGGAGACCTAGTTGCTCTGTAAGCTATTTTCTCTTTCCGATTCGCGCTCTCCGTTGACTGTAGTGACCATGGCTGCAATCCAGATACATACATCATGATCTGTCTCTTTCCTGCTTGACATCAACCTTATGAGCCGCAGTGGACTTTTTCAGTGCCCGGTCCACTGTCGTGAACTGGCATATCTTCCAGATTCGGCCTCGCACAGTGTCTCCTTTGCATTTTTCTGCTGCACATATATGTTCACGCTTCGACGCCAGATTTTCTTGCAGTATCTGTTTCTCAGATGCAGCGGCTGCGCGGACAATGACGTCACATTGACCTCGCTCTTCATGTCGTCGATGGAGAGTGATACTCTACCGCCAGAAATGGCAGAGAAATGACTCACTGCTGAGGACACTTTACTTCACACGCAAGTCTCTGTATACACATCTGATGTATCATTCACGCCTATATGACTATGTCGCGCTACCTTTTGCCATGCTCAAACGACCTCTGAAATTTGTTCTTGTCTCAGACGATGTCACTTGTCTGGAACACCAGATTCATTGTCCATTTCTATTCAATGCTCTTCCAATGATCGTGATATACTACGATGGCCGCAGTGGGAATTCGTGACAAATTAGTCCATGTTCCCAGCTGTAAAAGCACTGGTGTCTCGAGTGTGCAAGCTGCGCTGTCGGGATGAACCGCTTCCACGCAAACGAAATAGTGACATCGATGATGCCTCGTGGCTTGGTGCATCGATTGACTTGAACCGTTCCGCCAATGACTGACACGTCGCCTGAACGCCCATCGAACTTGTTCAATACAGGCTAGTATGGTAAGTTCTATTGCCTTCACGGTGGCCTGTGGCAGAAGCTCATGGCGAAACTTGTTCCCCCTATTCCATCACCTGCTTTCCCAATATCCTCCCTGCAGTGAGTTCAACATAAAACCCTCGGCAAGTACTAGTCAGTCATTGAAAGTCAGTTCGTGATACAGCAAGAATTGACCTTTGAAATATCTAAGGCTAATAACGGTTCACCCGACGATACCGGGTATCATCGCGAAAATCAATTCTCAATAAAGCTTTACAGCCTAGCAGAGAGGCTTTACAGCCTAATATTATCCGTCACTAGTCAAGCGAAGCTTATTTATTACCGTAAATGGAAATCAGAGGTTGGTCCATTGGCTGTAAAGAGCCCTATATGTCAGTTGGGGTTGATATAATGATGATCACTGACAGCCGTCGAATTTTTTTTGCCAAACTCTAAGTATCAGTACACGATGCGTTGTGACGCTATAATGGGGTTGGCAGAATGTAGCTCACATAATTTCATTGGCTGCCTTCCTTTTACAGCCTCTCATGACACTTGAAATTGGTCTGGTGATGATTCCGAACGGGCTTCCATAGCCTCCTAACTGACATCAGGTCCGCACATGTCCGCACACATTGATGTGCCACCGATATTCGTCAAGAACGGACCAATAAGATTTCCCGTCTCCAGTCAGCTGTGTTGTAGTCCATAACCAAATCGGGCCCGATTTTCTTACCTGGTGCTCACCAAATACATGAGGACGCTCCAAGAACCCGCCCCGCTTTATTCCTGACTCCGGTTTACTAATCGGTATTCAAAATCACGCATCTGATCTGACAGCTACTTTGGGAGGAGTAGTGTCTGTATCCTGACGTCCCGGTTCGGCAAGAAGGGACATGGTTTGGTTTGCATACATGCCGTCACGTACCGCGTCCGGGGAGTGTATTACTAGGTACGCCTTGTCGATGCAGACTCGTCCAGAGAGCTCAGAGGATAACGGTACGATTTACAAAATTCTGCGGGGCTTTAATTTGTAACTCAGCTTGTGCAGGTATCCGTTAATTGGCCTCGGTGTCCCCCATACTTTGGAACAGGGAATCTCCGGAGATCTTTCCAGATCTACGATCTCCAAAAAGTACCCCATATATATATGATGCCCACTTGAATTCCAGTATTTAACTTCACCCCTTCCCAACTCCTGCCCGCGGCGCCAGGTGCAGAACCTTTCTATTGCCACGTACAATAAGCCAATTTCATCCACCCTAGTCATGGAACCCGGCTACGACCGTACATCTTCTGGGCAGCGTATTGATCAATGCCAGGCACTCACGGTAAGCGTTGCATAAGCTTGGACGTCGCCGCCACTGCCCACCATAATTTCTGGCTCGATATTGATACACCATTTGTCATAGCCTGATGGCATACTTCAGTTGGATAAGTTTTCCCTTGTCGCCACTGGTGGGTATTTGGACACACACAAAAGCAATACAGGCGTGCTATGCAAGGATGGTGTCACTCGTCAGGTATGTGTATAGATCACTCGCAACAGGGACTGCTGAATTTCAGAAGCTTGGAATTAAGATTTTCAGAGTCCCAGAGAAAGATACTGAACGAATGGCACGAGTTATATCGGTAACATTTTCATCATGTCTCGACTTCACTGCGCTGCCCTGACATACGGCGCAGGTAGTTGATGGATTATTAAATCATCAATCCCTGTTGGACAACAATCATATCAATATATGTTCGACAGAGATTATCGAAAGGGCAACCTCAGGTCGTTTTCTTCGCGGGATTGTTATGATGTGGTACAATCACGGCCACATCCTCGATTACGTCCGGCAGCAATCCTCAGTGAACAAGTTGAATTTGGTTTGTTGCTCTCCTTCAGAGTCTTCAATATTTTGTCTTTTACACTGGGCTGACAGGTCGTTGGCATTGCAAAAGGACTGAAGCGTATCCATTCGGTCGGTCTGGTGCATGGCAACCTACATCATGTGAGCTTGCTCTAAGCTCCTCCATATCACTCCTCAATGTTCAGACACCTCAAGGGAAATATACTCGTGGATGATGATGGCCAACCATGCATTGCTGACATAGGAGTCGACACTCTGGCCGTTCGGGCGATCTACAAAGGATTTAGCCGTGTCTCTGGGGCATGGTCATATAAAGCTCCCGAGGAACTTACGTCTGGCGTTCGGGACCAACGCACGGATGTCTACTCTTTTGCCTGCGTCATATACGCCGTCAGTGGTTTCCTTGATCTACCTTGTAATTAGGCTCATAGTTTTGCAACTCGAACTTAGATATATATTGCAGGTCCGCCATTCCAACCCTTGCGATATCCGTATTTTCGCGGACTCAAGCGCATCGTAGACAGGGGACACTTGCAACTTTGTGGGCGTCCAGATGGAATGGGAGAGAATTTATGGGGTCTGGTGGGATCTTGTTGGAATCCTGACCCTAATCGTCGTCCAAGCATCACAACAATTGAGCACGAGCTTCTGGAAATGCAGTCAAATAACTAGCCTGTTTATGTAATAGGATGTGCAGTAAAATAGAGAGCGTGATCTTAAATTGTGCTGAGCTCGATTGTCAAAGGATGGTGGTGGAGTGAGATAGTTTTCCCCCCATTAGCAGAGGGTGGTTTTATAAACGGGAAGAGCGGCATGCTGTATGCTGTATGCACAGAATAATTATCTCCTGTGCATCATCTACAGCCGCGCATGGGAGAACAGGTATGCTGTGTTGTGAATCACAACGAAGGGTACGGAAATCATAAGAAACTCATATCGCAGTTCCAAATGCCTTAAAATAGTACGTAATAAGTTAAATTCAAACAACAGCCCTCGAAGTTTACGAATTACCCTGCTCGCCCCGTTATTCTTGATTACCCAGTACGCGTTTCTGCTGCCAATCGCGTTCCCTCGGATTGTACCGGGTGAAGCTGGCGTGCTCTGCGCGTGCAAAAGTGGCGCTCGCACTAACAGATCCGTTTGCCGGGACTACCGGAATAATACCTGCTTCCAAGGACGCGTTCGCGGTTGTCTGAAGGCTCTTTTATTTGCTGACCTCCTCTTCTGTTTCTGGGCCATCTCTCCCTTGAAAAGTTTTAGGGCTTTCGCGTCGCCACCCTGAATAACGAAGCGATCAGCTAGGCTACGGTCCGTTTTCGAGCACCTACTGGTATAATACCATCCCAGTTCCACAAAGGGACCGCCTCTGCCATATTAACCAACCCCAGTTGTTCCTTCAGATCAGATCTCTCGCCATGGATACGTAAGACTAATTCATCTTGAACTTTATTGTAGTCTTCAATTGTCTGTTGGTCCTCCAAATACCTCCCAGCGAAAATCAGACGTTGATGGTCTGTTAGTGAAATGCAAGAGAGAGATTGTCAGCCATCGTATTATGATTGCCGCTCATCAACTGGAATACCGCGTGAAGTTCTGGAATGCAAAGCTTCAGGTCGCCGATAGTGCCCAGATTATTTACTACATTCAGCTCCATCATTTTTCCAATCAGGCATTTGGCATAGACTAGCATAGTATAACCTGTGATGCCTGGAAGTGGGCTTGCAAGCAGCTTATGTATAAAAGCCTCGTTATCACAGGGAGGCGAAGAAGGCGACAGGTCTGTCGCTATCACTATAACAGCATTTTTGGATGACCAATCCTGCAACCTGTTCCTGCAACCTGTCAAGTCACATAAACAGAGACAGCTGCCTACAGACCATGCTTGACTCAGCCTCGGCCCTCCGCCTCCATAACTTGAAGTTTTCAGATCCAAGGTCATTTCCTTCATATCATTACTGGTTCCGTACCCCGCCGTAACTCCTATTCGAATGCGAAGTAAGAGCCGTCATATTGATCAGGAAGTGAGCCAGGCTAAGGGGCAGAACTTTCAATCGGTATGGCTCGCCAGGCCCAGCCAGTAAAACACGGTTCACGTGTGCTTGCCATATTTGGCTGGGCCCGTATAATC
>KN833037.1:140353-211292 GCA_000827315.1 Piloderma croceum F 1598 | reverse complement strand
AGGCTCTTTTATTTGCTGACCTCCTCTTCTGTTTCTGGGCCATCTCTCCCTTGAAAAGTTTTAGGGCTTTCGCGTCGCCACCCTGAATAACGAAGTGATCAGCTAGGCTACGGTCTGCCTTCGAGCACCTACTGGTATAATACCATCCCAGTTCCGCCTCTGCCATATCAACCAACCCCAGTCGTCCCTTTAGATCAGATCTCCCACCATGGATACGTTAGACTACATGAAGGTTTCATCTTGAATACTGTAGTCTTCAATTGTCTGTTGGTCCTCCAAATGTCTCCCGGCGAAAATCAGACGTTGATGGTTTGTAAGAGAGAGAGAGATTGTCAGCCATCGTATTATGATTGCCGCTCATCAAGTGCGTGAAGTTCTGGAATGCAAAGCTTCAGCTCGCTGATAGTGCCCAGATTATTTATTACATTCAGCTCCATCATTTTTCCAATGTGGTTCACGTGGCCGTGTGGACTTGCCATATTCGGCTGACCCCGTATTCGAACTTGAACATTTGTGGTCGCATCGCACCCTCCCTTTTGTCATGCGGCTTGTGTGTATAACGCCTGTGGACGTCCAAGAGCTTTCGTCGAGCGAGGCTGTCTGACGCTCAACGATAAACGCAACAAAGACATCAACGCTGGCAGTTCTCATCCTACCCTTCCTTTCGTTTTTTTTGGGGCCCTCTTTATAATAAAATTTCCTTGTGGCTTGTCGCGTTCTTGTACTACGCGTCTCCTATGCGTATCCGTCCATCTTGTTCCTTGCTCATGCGCATTCTAATGCTAACCACCTCACTCCTTTCTATATTTTACTCGGATAGGTGCATTGGATGGCCTGTTCTCATCTGGATTGGTGGGTGGTGGGCGGGATGGGGAGTGAGCGAATGTACGCACGCGGGGATTGGGTATGTGTATAGGCATGCGCTTCTCTTTCTTCGCCGTCGCCGTCGCACTCGCGTTCTTTGTTGCTGGACTCGAGCTATAATCTGAGCTCGAACGCGTCTTTGTGTATCGGGGAATCATGAGACGTGTTTTCCTGCCTTTTTCTTTCTTCGTATTGCAGTCGTTGAGTGTTGTTCATATTCACCGTTTCTTCGCGTTTATTTCTGTCCTTTATTTTAGTCGTTCCGTCCTGTATGTGACCGCATCCTACTATGCGCGTCGTCGCTGATCCGTCTCCTTCCATCTTTTTCCATCTCCCTGATCCATCTCCTTCCCTTTCGGTCTTCGACTCTTCGCACTTCTCCTTACTCATTTGCGCAAAGCTACACCAATAATGACCCACTTTAACCCTTCTCCGAATGGGTTACCTGCTGGATGGGTCGTTCCTATTTGGATTGGTGGGTGCTGATTCGGATGGTGCGGATGGTTTAGTGTGTTTTAATTTAGTTGGCGTGCGTGCGTCGTTTATTCTTCTTCCGTTATCTTTACTCCTGCTTACCCAAACTTTCGTTCCCTGAACTCGCACGTTCTTCGTTTTGTGGGTCATTCTTTCGCCCTCACCTGACGCGCCTACAAGTCTCGGCTATTTCATGCCTTTCCCTTTTGGGGTTTTCCTCTTCCATCCACTCGGAGTATGGGGATGCAAAACTGCCGTAGCGTTACTTTGCCAAGTTTTGTTGCCGAGATGCCGCGTCTGGTGACCGTCAGGAAAATGAGCGAAAATGAACCCTCTTTTCGTCGGCCTCGGCAGTGCCGGCACCTAAGAGTCTAAGACACGACAAAGTAAATGCGGATTTATAGTGTAATGCATGATACTCAAGGCCTACGAGACGGCTTAATGTGCGGGGATGTAATTATTAACGGTGCGTGTTCCATGACATCGCCTAGGACAAACGGAGCCTGACTCACTGCTATGAACCAAACAGAAAAGCCAAAAAGAAGATCATCTTGAAACTCTCGCTTTCATGCAGCAGCCTCGCGTCGTACTAATTGAACTAAAATATAATGATATGACGTCTGTAGCAGACCGCCTCATGTATAAAAAGCCATCCGAGCTGTCTCTACCTCTCAGCTTCGCCCCCCACACAACTACCAATCCCCATATTCAATTCAGCCAAAGAATGCAGTTTTTTAAATCCGTCGTCGTCTTGGCCTTGGCCACTTATGTCACTGCTAGTGCCCTCCCTAACCCCCAAACTACGTGCGGCGGAACCTGTGGGTTTGGTCTCCCCCCCTGCGCTCAGGATTGTACTTGCTCCACTCCCCTCCTTGGTACCGTGAGTGATCCATTTGCTCAGAACTTTACGATCAAATATGCTCACGCAAATCACACCCAGTGCATACCCAGTCAGTAGAGCCTGGATAACAGGGCAAAGCCGTGAATAACTTTGTGTTCGTCTCAATCTTCTTCTACTTCCTACTTGGTGGGGATTGCTAAAGTTATTGATGAAGGTGTTTCATCGAATCAAGGAGAGATCAGGATTGGAAGTCGACTGAGGTAGCATTTCAGCGCGGATGAAGATGTTTTATGTTTTGCTTTTGCGTCAGTAATAACGATTGTACGAGTGTCCTACGAATAACATCATGTCAACAATCCCGCAGAGTTTGAGCATCTTTGGAAGTTTTCAGCTTGCGCGAAAGCTATAATAGATCAATCTGTTCTCACCTCCGGTAGCGTGAGGTTTCGAGTATTCGTGATGAAAATAATGTTGGGCTCTTCACTGCCATTTGATTACGCGCATGATTGGGTTGTTGATCACGTGGTAGCGATCATCAACTTGCCATATTCGGCTGCGTTGTCCCCATTTTCGAACATTCGTCTCAATGACATCGCATCTACCCTTATATATGTAGCGTAACTTGCGAATTCAAGCCTGAAAATCATAGTGGCACGTTCTGTGTTGACACCTGATTGGCTGATCAGTGTTCAGCTGCTTTTCCAAGTTGACAAACCATGCCGACCTGACCAATACCAAACTAACAGCCAAATTAGCACACCATCTTAAATAATCCGCTGTTGATTAATGTTTCTAAGGAGAGAATTGAGAATTGAGTCTGTACCGAGATAACTCGAGGACGAAATAGAGAGCATGGCGCGCCATCGGGTTTGACAAATCCCACGCATGCGAGAGACTACATAGTCTGCCATGTTTATTTACGGCAGGAATACAATCTGTTCCAAGGCGGTGACAATACTGCCTATGTCTCCTTATTATCATTTAACTCTGCCTGTGCCGCCTTCATGCCCACAAACAGCCCGTGTTGCTCACCTAAACCGTAGGTGAACGTCATGCGCTGCATGATACTGCCTGAATGTGAGCTAGTCGGAGAATCAAGTTCAAGCTATATCAGAGCAGACTTTAGTATCTCGTTGTTTTCTCTTCTGGGTTATGAGCTGCATGGGGCGAGAGGACCAACGGGGAGAGAAGAAGTATCGGAGAAAGGACGAGTACTCACCAAACTAATAACGTCATCTAACAACCACGCCTGGCCCACCGTCATCCCGGCGCCTAAGCCCATGTAGGTCGCGTTCGCGATATGAACGTGAAAATGATCTGCAGGAACAATACATTTGGAACGGCAAGGAACAGAAGAATAAGCGAGCTTAGGACGATCGAAAGGTTAGCGACTCGAGACTCACAATAACTAGGCTGATAGTGAATAAAACATCTAACGCTGCCTTCACCTAAACTCCATCGATCCTTCACGATCTTACTTGCCTCTTCCCGTAATTTTTTCAACCAGGATAAGTCCCCTCTTCTCAAATCCCTCATACTTCGTATGCGCCTAGGACTAATTTCTCCTTCTTGGTTGTGATACCGTGCAATCGCTAAAATGTACAATGAGGACACGGTGACAAGGTCCCATTTCATGTCGGGTATTATTAAGAATTCCGGGCAGGTGTAAAGGATTTTCGATTGTTCACTAACACCGGAGAGAATGTTTTCGACCCTTATACATTCAATCTATAGGTAAGCGCAACATCCGAACGCCAGAGGACAAAGTGGACAAACCGACCATTGCGTGCGACTCTTCGGCAGGCTCTCTATATAAGGCTCTACGATCCGCTGGTACAGGTCCGGTGTCTCATGGACCATGACAATCTGTTGGGCGGTGTACTGTAGTAGAATGTGTTCGGACTGTGATCGAAACGCGGGGAGATAGAGAGACGTGCCTTCCGAATGTGAACATCGGTAGCAGGGCATATAACGTTGATCTTCAAATCGGCTCCTTTCTCAACCCCGTCCCTCTCTCTAGCGTCAGACAACCAACCAAATAGCCAGGTATACTAAGATTCACCCCGATAAACTATACATCAGCGTCAAGACGGAAAGTAAGTAAGCGAACGTGCAATATCTGTGCTCTCAATGACTCTGACATTGCCCAAAACACCTTCCCTGAGAACATCTGTGCTTAAGGCTGTCTTTTCGATACGTAAGATCGCTGGTGATCGTCCGGTTTGCTCCGATCGAGCTGTGTTATCCGTAGGAAAGGACCCAAGCAGAACCAAAGCATGTGTGACTGGATCTACTCCTTCCAAGTCAGTGGTGTAGACATAAAAGGAGAAAGCACTTACCTTCGTTGAGTATGCGCTCAAATTTGAATTGTTTGATCGAGGCCAGATCAGTCACTGAGGAAGACATTTTTCAGTGGCTAGTCGACGCTAGTACTACTAATACACTGATCATGATGTATGATCAATTTAAACTCCGACATCCGTTTAGTTTTTGCTCTTGTCACTCTAAATATTCCCAGTAATAGTCCCCCTCGAGTTCTTTAAACGTCAGATGCATGCAAATTATATGGCTTGAATGAATTTGGACCTGGGGCTCTCCATTTCACCTGCGAGATATGGTTGGCTACGAGGACTATTGGCCGCGAAGAAGCTCTATGCCAACAATAATCGACGATGACACAATTTGATTACATTCTACAATTGCCAAAGGGGCAAGGAGGATTGCCGTTCAACTCTAACGCTCAAGAGCTTCGGCAACTAATATTCATCAGGAGGAGTTATATTGAATACTGGAGGCCAGAACTTGTCAGTATATTGGGGCGGTGGGCGTGTACAAGACGTGTATTTGGGGAGATCGGTGTTCAATGAAACTATGTACGCCTTTGCTACAGAGTATGTCTGAGTTACCGCTTATGCGTTTGGCATTCAAAGGCTCGTCTGATGAATGTTCTGACTGACAGTTGGGTCGATTTCTGTGCAGGCAATACTTAAAGGCGCAAAATGTTGTGTAGTATAGAAAGGGATGACTTCTCCGGATCTCGTATGTCTTCATTTCTATGGGTCTAGATCGGACCTGTTACACGTTGTTTATCAAGATCATACCCGCTCCTAAAGTCCTTCGTCTCATTCCCCATCGCCCTTCAGCTTGATGCCTCAAATTCTCGACAAAATATTTACTCTCAGATTGCGCCGACGCCCAACTCCAGCATCTATTTGTAGCCCTGTGACAAAATGGGGCACACAGAAGCCACCAATGAGATTCAGACGCTCACCGTAGCAGAGAAGACAGCAGAGATAATCGGAAGCACAAATTCCTCATCATTCGATGTATGCTTCAGTTGCCTCTAGACACATCGCATCTCACATCCTGCCCTCTAGATATCCAAAGTGCATTTGACCGATGCCGGAAAACTCAAAGTGGTGGACCTCGAACCATGCCTTTAAGTAGCCAGGAAATCGAAGAACGATGTGCGAAGCTGGCAAGAGATTTGCATAGAAGTAGGTACTTGTCTCCGATGTCAGTCTGTTACTTCTAACCATATGGCCTAAGTTGTCAGCAGGCGACCCTGCATATGAACCGAACCCATCAAT
Source organism: Piloderma croceum F 1598 (assembly GCA_000827315.1). Lineage (NCBI taxonomy): Eukaryota > Fungi > Basidiomycota > Agaricomycetes > Atheliales > Atheliaceae > Piloderma > Piloderma croceum. The sequence continues at coordinate 205,523 of KN833037.1, read as the reverse complement.
CACTTATCACATGGGTTAGCCCCAATCCCAGTCACAGAAATTGATAGCATCTCACCTTAATTTCAGATCCGATCCAGCATGGGAGACTTCAGTATTTGCGTCCAATCCTAGGACACATTCACTCTGGAGGCCTACGATCCAAAGATAAAATTGAGTCCGCTTTCAAGAGGCAAGGTTTGATGTTATCACAGTCTATCAGACGGCTAGAGAAAATCCAATCATGCACAACTTTCGACGGCACACAAGTGGGTCATGATGATCTTCTCCGAGCACTATGGCACCGTTCACGGGAATTACATTACGTGGCTCATTTCCGTGAGCCTTTGGATGTGGATATCGGCGACATCGGTTACATCATTGGCGACCCACCACAACTCATTCAGTTGGCCAATGTCTCTAACGAAATACAGTCTTGGAAGAGTGTCTCAGGGAAGGGAATACAAAGATCCCGATTTACTCCTCGAGATAGATGGACCACTCAGGAAGTCAAAGGTGTTGTAAGATGCGTGTTTCCCATATGAAAGTTTTAAAAAATTAACTCTCGGGCTCTAGACATGCATTTATTTTTCGTGACACTGACGCCGCAGAGCTTGCGGACTGGCGCAGTCAGAGGCCTCGTCTGGATAAAAACTTTATGTAAGTTGCGGAGAATCAATCTCCCAGATGGACGCGGTTCAGAACCCGGCCTTCTTGTCGATTGTGCTCGGCGTGGGATTGTCTGGTAGAACGCACCCATGACCTGGCGGTAAATCACACTGAACGTATTATTAGTCCATCAAACCTTATACTTTTGTTGCATTATTAACCTACCGGCCATTTCCTCAACACATTGACAAATTCTGTCAGTCGTATACTTCAAACAGCAGTCTGGACATGCAACGTTTCGGATGAACAAACAGGTTGGCCCTGATGAATGGCGTGCTGTGTGGAACAGGGAGGGCTTCGAGAGTGTACCTGAATTCCTCTACTTCTACGAGTCTCCTCCAGGAGATCCAGGAGGCCCAAATGGAATTTGGGACTACTTTTCATTCTCGCCCGCCTCCGGTACTCCTCATCGCCACTGGACGCCAGAGACGGATGATGCAGGAGAATCGTGGGGCTGGACTTTCGTTTCTGAAGACTGGACAGTCGAGATTTCAAAGTACGTCTTTTGGTCTCGTGGTTATCTGCGAGTGGTAATGAAATTACCGCAGGCCAACATAAAACAATATATACGTTATGTGCAGCTGTAGTAAAGTTTAGAACTTTATGTATGTCCAAGATTGTGTTTGGTTACTGTCATCAAAAAAATCGTTATGTATGTCTGTGGTGTTCCTAGTTCACAGCTCGTTCCACGTCTTCCCGTCCAGGCTTGTTTTCAGCCTCGATACGAGCCATCACCTTTCGCACTTCTTTGTTCCAATCCGTCCTCAGACATAGCCATACGCCTCCCGTCGCGCAGTAGACAAGTGAGACTGTCAGGCCTATCCACAGCCCGTGCAGGGCTAAACCGCACTTAAATGCTAGCCAGATACCAAAAGGTATACCTGCGAAAATGGGAAGTTAGCACGCGTACCCAGGTCGGGTGCAGATGAGTTCTCACCGATGATATAATATGCTCTGTTTACAAACAAGGTATTAATTATGACATAATACGCTGAGGAATATCGGACATACGAAAGATTTAACAACGCGCCAGTGAACTAAATTTAAAGGGACATAAATGCCTGAGACGTAAACTTCACCAATCAGGATACGTACCTGTCTGCCTCTGGCTCTCAAAACGCCGTTCGTGACAGCGCTCGTTGCATCAAATACCTGGAATAGCGCAACGAGGGGTATGATTGAAGCCACTAAAGTCACGACCTCTGTGAACCCATTTAAATACAAATATCTCTCAAACGAAACGAAACGAAAAACCCACCAGGATCGTCATTGAACATCCGTGCCCAAGATTTCCTGAAGATCAAGAAAAGTGCTGAAAAGAACAAAGCTATCATCATAGCCAGCACAATAGACGTGTTTGCTACGACGCCAGCCCGACGCGCTTTACCTTCACCTAGGAGATTACCGATGCTGTAGATATTGTTAGTCAAAACGGTTATTTGTTCGATGCGTAGCATACCGAACGGAGACCGCAACTCCTAGTGCGAAAGGAGCTTGGAAGGTGGTGGAAGCGGACACGAGGAGAACTGATTGCGTTGCAAGAGCCACTGGTCCTAGTCTGAGTTCATCGAGTCAGATCGTGTCCACGTAGGCGGGATACAAAATCACTCACAGACTCGCTGCCACTACGAGATACACAGTAAATGTTAGCTACCAGAAGTCTAGGTCGCAAATCGCACTTACACCCAATAAGCTCCCACGACCACCATTCACTTGCAGTTTGACCTATCCGAGACGTCACATTTCACGTCGAAATGAAACAGAAGCGCGGTGAAATGCACTGACCGACACCAGCCAATCCCAGCTGGACCAAAATTCCAAGACCGGTGAAACTCCGTCGACTAATCGGATGCCAAGCAGTCTTAGGAACATAGAATACCCCATAAATTACTGACGCGATGGATACTACGTTATAGGATATGGCAGTGGCTAAGGGTGCGCCTATGTATCCGAGGTTTATTGGTTCTGGGCCCCAGACTGTGGCACAGATTGGGTGAGTACAAAATAATAAAATTATGGGCGGGGAAGTAGCTCACCCAGGACGTAGTTCAGTAAAGCGTTGATTGGAGCCACGACTAAGATGATCCGCGTGGGCACAGTGAATAACCCTGAATCCTTTGAATAAGCTTCTTATCAAATTTTCAAGTAAGTACTTTGACACACCTTGGGATTGGAAATATCGTCTTCGCGAAATTTAGTCCCGTGCTTATCTATCAATAGAATTAGAGAGTGGTACATACCGAGATATACAGTTAAATGCATAAGCTGGTAGCCCGATCGACAACCATTTGAGATAGACACCTCCGAGATGGGCGACTTCTGGGTCTTGCTTGAGGAATAGAAGTATATCTTCCGCGTTGAACCAAATTCCAAACACGGGCTACGAATGATGAATATTAAGAAGTCGTACTAATGGTTTGAAGAGATATACCCACAATAAGCGTGACGGTCATAACGATCACTGAAAATAGACTCAGAATATTGTTCTCGGCATACGACTATTTCTACATACCCATTCGCTGTGACCACAAGCCCACAAGTTGGGGTTGGGGAGAAGTCCACGCGCTAGGAAGCATCGTGTCCAGGGTGCTTGTGAATCCTTGAATAATACTAAAACCCGACACGCTGGCGGTCATGGATGCTAAAGTAGCGGCCGCTAACGCGACAGTAGACAGATGGCCGATGGAGACTACGGATGCGATAACCAAACTGTATTCCAAGATATGTGTTCTTCACCGCAAAAATTAGTTTGAAAATAAACGGTCATAAAACCAATAATGTCACCGACCCGAAGACTGGCAGAGTATATTTCGAGAGAATACGCATCTCCTCCCAAAACATGGCCGTATTAGATTTGGTACGATCTTCATCTCCAGACTGTCCTTCCTCGATTCTGGGTACCAATAGCGGAGTATTCTCCGTCGCGCCGTTTTCAGTCGAAGGATCCTTGTCCGGCGTAGACTTGAAATTCATGGACGGTATGGTAGAAGGAGGAGGGCGAATGAAAGACGTCGGAAAACTTTTGCGACGGGGACTACGCGCTCTAAGACTAGCGGTAATAGGTCTTTCAACTCCGGCATCGCCGTCATTAGTAGAAGCAAGTTCCTCGTCTTCTAGGTGGTTATTTTCTTCGTCTTGGTTTTCGTGATCATCATCACTCGCAAACCTGGCGAGGATTGCATAGTCGTTAGGTAGCGTACCAACATAATGCCCTTGGTTTGAGGCCATGACCGACGGAGGAAAAGAAGGAGAATGGAATGAACCAATCGGACCGCGAGGCGGGACAATTAAATAGGCGCCGCGGAACCGACGATGTTCCACGTGCTCCCAAGTGTCTCCTGACTTTTCTAAATTTTCTATGTTCTGATCTACAGCGCCTGAAAGGGCATGACTTGTTCTGAATTCATGCGGAAGCTTTGGTCTAACCGACTGGGGTTATGTACCTTGATTGATTTGGATATACAAATTGCTATAACAAGGGAGCCGATTATATTCTCCTTCAGTTTCAAGGTTAGAAAATAAAATTTGTCTTGGCGCCACCACCAACAACAAGCGCTCAAAAATTGTAAAATGCCAATTATGTATTGAGTCCGTGTCGGCAAAACTGGCATGGAAAATCACCCCCTCAAGCCTCCGCTGCAGGACTCTGCCTCTCCTCGTCTACAAGAACCCGATGACAGCGACTTGGAAAGACTAAGAAAATGGCAGGAGGAACGTCTAACACGAAAGCTCCGCGGGGAATATGAGTCCGCCGTTCTTCATCTGTCTGAGCTTGTGAGCTGTCTACATCCCCGACGAGAATTAAATTTCTGATGTCTCTAGGTCAACAACAACCTCACGACTCCTCTGAAAATCGCGTCTGTGCGGGTAGAAGGCGCCAAAAATACGCGAGAGTCGTTTCTAGCCTGGTTGATCAACCCCCACCTCACAAAACCCTCGGAACCGTCCAACCTCGAGTCCGTCCTCCATACAACGCGACATCTCAGCCATATATTCCAGGAGACGGATGTATTTCAAGCTGTCGAGGCAAAGATTGAACGAAGTCGAGATGTTATGGCGAGTGATGGAGATGTCGATGTTGTGTTCAAAACTCGGGAGAAGGGCAGGTATTTTGTGAAGACGGCTACAGAAATGGGAAATGGGGAGGGTAATGCGGTGAGGATTATGCTATGTAAAATCGACTATCTCTGATTCCCTGCAGAGCGTCACCGCACACATCCGAAATGCATTCGGAGGAGCAGAAACATTCGAAGCCAATTTGTCCCTCGGCACAAAGACTCGTCGAGCATACCAAGCCTCACTCTCCATTCCTCTATCACCTTCCCTCAACACAACTGGCATATTATCCCTTTTTGGCCTGGACCGCGATAACTCAAGCTACGCGAGCTCGACCGAAGGTCTGCGGGGTTTCAAGGCTGTTATTAGAGTAAGATTTCCATGCCAGCTGGATACATTTTGTTGGAGACGAAATGATGATGTATAAAATATAGAATAAGCTGGTCGGCAACTCGTACCATGAAGTGGCGTATGAAGCCGTATTCCGACACATTGGCAATCTTATGCCTCCCGCATCTATCAGGTGTGTCCTTAGGCATTTAATGAATGAAACTATTACCTACCGATATCTTTCAGTATGCGTGAAGCCTCTGGGCACTCTCTCAAGTCATCACTCTCGCATACGTGGGTACGCGACACACGAGACGACAAGCTAACCGGCACCCGCGGTTTCTACACAAAAGCGTTCCAAGAGGTCGCAGGCATAGGCGGTGATGCAAAATTCCACAAGCTCGAAGCCGAGGGTCAGTTCTCGCGACCTTTGTTTCCTGGGGCGGTATGCTACTTCTACTGCTTCAAATCGCTATGACTGAACATGCTGAGCTTAAATTTGGGTATATTGTAGTGGGTATCATTTGCTGCGCGTGCTGGACACTTGCAATCTATAGGCAATAATCCGAGTCATTTCTCGGATAGGTTTCAGCTCGGTGGCCCACTCAGCGTGAGGTCCTTCAGAGCAAATAGCATGGGACCTCGTGACGGACGTGAGTTATAGACTTGTGCCTTCGGTACCTTTCGGACTCTGATGTTGTCAACAATGTAGCTGATTCATTGGGTGGTGATGTGCACTGGTCAGCGGGTGTAAGCCTTATCACTGATATCCCAAAGAAGGAACATTGGCCCGTGAAGACGCACATATTCATCAATGCGGGGAGACTAGACTCTATGGACAAATGTTTGTATTTCCCACACATACCATTTTACAGCGGTTCATCTCCATTTGTATTATTCACAGCCAAATCACTCAAAGACAATATCATAGACAGCATATCGAAACCATCGATATCGGCAGGGGTGGGACTGATATACCGCTTTGACCCGGTAAGAGTTGAGGCTAACTTTGGCGTCCCACTTGTAGCGAGCAAAAGTGACGGGTCGAGACGAGGGTTCCAAGTGGGGATTGGACTGGATTTCTTGTAAATATTAATCCAGATCTAGAATAGACTTCTGGAGCGGAGTTTCACATCGAGACAGAACTGGAACTGCTGGCATTTATGTAAATCGTTGTCTCAAGGGATTTGGGTTTCGCTGCCGCTTTTCACTCTTCATGCACGGCCCTCCTTCTGTGTCCCACCGAAGCAAGTTCATTTAGTCTTCCATGTGGCCATTCTGGCAATGCTTTGGCGCATAACGCCACTGACCAGCTCCATGCACCGGCCGAAATTGATAAGTGTATCAGCGGACATGTATTTTGCACTATAACAATGTCCGAAAAACAATGCAACCATTCTTTGCTTTTAACTGTTAACCGTAATTGTTGATATATTGTCGCCTGGTACACTCGAAATTTTGACTATAGCCTGGTGAATTACTAAACACACGGGCCAGTGTCTGACAGGCAGGGTTGGCTTCAAGATGGGGAGACTGATACACTGATCAGGAAAGCAACTAGACCGTAAAAGGCTATAAAAGCTATAAAATACGTGTTAGAACATCTCCTGAGACTTGCCTGAGAGAAGTCAATTCCCTGATGCATCTTTACAATAGCCTGACGCATCGTGGTAGTCTCACTTGACTCAAATTTCATCAACTGGAGTCTCGTTCTACATCCGACCAGCCACTAGAAATATATACCTGCTGGTAACTCTAATGCCGTGAATTTGCATCGCCCGTCATATGAGATACAATTTTCGGGATATATTATTATGGAGTTCCTGGGACGGATATGTAGGCTTACGCGTACGATGTGAAATAGCTAAGCATACCATTGGAGCCCCAGGATGGGAAGAGTAACTGTTGGAGTAACTTTGTCGTCCTTACCATGCATCCAGACTCCAGCGGTACGCAGAGTAAGCATCCGCAATATATTGCAACAGATTTATATAAATCCAAGTAGGCGGAAATTGCCACCGTGATGCAGGGTGGTAGCAGGAAGAAAAATGTTAATGGGCTTGGCATCATTATCATTTTTACCTTCGAGAGATGAGCGAGGAAGTCACCGTGCTCGTTCGCGGCTTGAGTGGGAGAGACAGGAGATAAAAAGTTTGTTCCAGGTTCAAATTTGATCGCCGATGAAAACCAAAATTGCGACCCTTCGCGCACCGCCACCGGGACTGCCCGGCAGGTTGTGCCGTGACCACCTTCAACAAGTTCGCGAAGGTCTTTTACATACCTAGGCGAAAATCCTTGAATCTCCCTGATTCGCCGAGACGTTCGCTTACAAAATTTAGTTATGCATTACTAACAAAGGCTTTGCTGCTCATCACTGGCCCTGACGCGACTCAATCGCGACTTGATCGCCACTGGCATTCCATATGATCTTGGGACTTGCTAACAGTGGCATGCAGACCGATAATTGGCTGATGCCAGACCTATGTGGTACGTTCTGACGGTTCCTTTGGCAAGACAAGAAGGCGATGAATGATAATTAAACTTCTTTCATGTTGGTTTCGAACAGACTCCGGACTCGGGCATTGTGGGGTTGTCAATTTTTGACCCATGCGGTTTGTCAAAGCCCTGATCCTTGATCGGTTTCTATCATATTCGGTGAGATGCCCTCTCAGTTTTCTCCTGTGCCTCCCGACAGGTCGGATAAGACTGATAGTTGTTGGGCAGCGGTAGCTATTAGACGATATGGTGTGGGGTTCGGGAGAAGAGTAGAATACCAGCTGACTAGTTCGCATTTTGCATCAACCCTGGTACCAATGTATGACCCAAAACATGTCAGCTCAGCATTTAGTATACCATCTTTACTCAGGTTTTACTCGCTTCTGAATTATTGCTTTGCAGGAGAAATTCTTTTGGAGATCTCTTCCCTGTTTGGCCGCCCGTCAGTCGCCGGTCCGATACAGTATGCTGGTATTTCGCGGACGAATGTGTGTATAACGTACAGCGCGATACGTATTGGTGCCTTTGTCAAGTGGGCGTCTGTTGGTGCAGGTTCGTGATGGTAACTTGAAGGGTCCGCCATAAGGGTCAAATACGGGACCAACGCAACTGCGGAAGATTAGCTTTGACACTCTTGCATTCATGACTTCGTCTTACCTCCCTTCCACCATGTCTGTACACTCCACCGACAAGGAAGTTGAGAAGACAAGCGATGATTCGGGGTCTGAAATCAACCTTTACTCGTTCCATGAGCAGCGCGCGGGGCGTCTAGTCATTGATCCAGAGTGAGCTCATAGGCGCAATTCATATAATTGATCAAGTTTTGACTCCGAACAGGGAGGCGAAAATTGAATTTGGCGATACGTTCACATCCAAGCTCAAGTTGACAGAGGATGGCACGAAGATTTTATGGCCCCAGCCGACCGACGACCCCGAGGATCCGCAGAATGTGCGATCCATTTGACTACTTCTATAATCCAATCTTATACTTCAAATACAGTGGAGTGACCGCCGTAAGACAGCGCAGTTGATAGTGGTCACCTTGGCATCAGTTGTACCCGACTTCGACTCCGGAATAGGTTAGACCAATATCATGCTGGTTCGTGCATCTCATTTATTATGAAGTTCAGGTATCGCTGGAATATTCGCACTCGCAAAACAGTACGATACTACGACTGGCGTAATCAACAACTTGAGTTCAAAGTATGTATTCACTGTCCCTTATATACCGCGGATAATTAATCTGACGTTATATTAGCTGGAGTATATTTCTTTTAGGTGCGACTCGGCGAGCAAATAAATTTGCCCTTGTCTGAGCGCTTACATTGAGCATCGCAGGCATAGGTGGAGTATGTGCGGTGATGGTAATGCGCAAGTTCGGACGACTCCCTGTTTTGTTTTGGTCGCAAGTCAGTCGATCGATCCGTTCATAGCACTGACACTTAAATATCCATCAGGTGTTGGCCCTGGGATTTCTCATTGGGTGTACTTTTGCACCTAGTCTCAATACTTTCGCTGGTATGGTCAGCCTCGACTGGAATACATGGCACACTGCTTACATGCCTTTTCATTCATTCAAGCTTTCCGATGTTTGACCGCTTTCTTCGCTACATGCCCTCAAGTGACGGTACGGATAGACAGTGCATGTATACCACAGCACATCGCCTGACATTTAAAATCATCCAGGGTTTATTCGTAGTCACTGACATCTATCCTTTCCACCTCCAAGCCCGCAAGGTTGGAGAACTTATTGCGCAGATACAATGATAATTAACTTTTAACCTAGTTCAACATATGGACAATGGGCTTTATCGGATCGCCATTCTTATCGCCATTCGTATTTGGCTTCCTTGTGGCTCGAACCAGGTGCGTTGAGAACTCAGGTGTACCTGCAGTTGAGCTGATCCCTCATGTACCCAAGCTGGAGATGGGCTTACGGGATTGGATCCCTCTATGGCCTTGTGGTCATTGTGCTGATCGCTTTTTTTATGGAAGAGACGTGGGTAACCAAATGTTTTGCTTTCAATTACCTCTAAAGATCCAGTCAATCAGAATGTACGACCGGGCATTAAACCCAGTACCTCAACGTCCATCGACAGGCATGCGCTATCGCATCGAGTCGCTCATCGGTATCACGGGCGCCAGGATGGCTAAATATCGGTCGTCTTGGTACCAAATAATCTTGTCGCCGTTAAATCTTATTTGGCGGCCTCATTTATTAGCTGCGGTCGTCTTCCAGGTTCTTCGCTTACTCTATATGTACTATTTATAAATACTGATGGTATTTGCTAGGGAATCTTTTTTGGTTTTAGCATTGGAGTAAACGTCACGCAAGCGGTGTTTTTGGGGACACCACCGCCTGTAGGATTTGGACTCAAGCCTTTTGCTATTTCTGGATCATATGCGACGCCAATTGTATGGCATTCTATTCTCTACCTCCCTTCCAAGTAAAGAAGACTGTTGACCAACTATGCTACAGGTTGCCGTCATCATCGGTGAATTGGTCGGTCGTTACTTGAACGACTGGATCATGGAGTTCTCTATCCGCCGGAACAAAGGTGTACATGAAGCTGAGAGTCGACTCTGGTGCGTATCACTACTCTCTGAGTTCACGGACCCTAAGTCTGACGAAAACTGGACCTCCTAGGCCGTGCTACCTTGCTATCTTGTTATATGTGTGTGGTTTCGTCGTGCTAGGGGCATCGTTCCAGAACAAGCTGTCGCTTGGAGCGGTTATCATGGGATGGGGTATCGCGGTGGCCTCGATCATGATCAATACTGTCGCTGTCTGTGGGTGTCTTTCATGCTGCGCGGCTGTCGCTATTTTACTCAATTATCGTGTTCCAGATGCATATTGCACCGACTGCTTCCCTAAGAACCCGGTTTGCAGTTTATTGTTGTGTTTACAACAGGATGCTAATTGCTTCGTGTCAGGGTGAAATGAGTGCTCTATCTAGTTTAGCGAGAGCCCTTGGAGGCTTCAGTGTTGCTTACTTCCAAGTGCCATGGGCATCCAAGTATGGCGCTTTGCAAACGTTTGGAGTGGAGGCTGCGTGCGCTATCTCTAGCTACTTTCGTTCTCAGTTGTTTACTGATGACCGCGCCAAAAACAGCATTGTCGTCGGACTGTTCCTACTCGTTGTCCCTACCTTGCAGCTGAAAGGAAGATATTTGCGGGTATGTGACATGTTAAATTGCTGGTTACATGCACTGACGACAAGTTAATGGCGAGTCAGGAACGTTATTCGACATGATGATAGTGATTAGTATTTGCTTTTAATTGGGTTTCGTCGGTACACGGTGTATTTCAGATGTCGGGATTAGAATTGTATACGCATGGGCACAATCAAGATTGTCCGAGAACGATCGCAGCGATATATTCGGACTATGGCACTTCAGGGGAACTGAGTTAAATCTAGACTTCTGTAGTGCGACCTGCACCGCAAATTGATGGGTCACTTCCAAACTTACGTTTGACCGTCAGCAGGTGCGACGTCGACCCTCCATCACTTTCCTCCCACTTTCTAGACCCGCCAGTAGATCATTCCACACTCCTTTGTAATACTAAGAGACTCTTGATGTGATAGGCTAATCAATTGATGCGAAGGTCGCTCTCGCCCTGATCAACATGCAATGGTCCAAGGTCCGTAAACTAAGTAATCGAGTTGTATAGAAGTATTCACGCATTGTGTTCGTCTCCCGTTATCATAGTATTGAGGGTAGCTACACGGATGATTTTACTTCATGAGAAAGAGCGTGTTTCTGTTCCTCTAGAGCTTAAATCTGGAGGTGGATATTGACTCAACCGGGATAAGTAGATACCTTCTTGTGATATCACCTGTGAATATCCGAGTCTCTGGCCTGCAGGAATTAGAGCGTATCATATGACCGGCCTGATTAGAATCCGTAGGAGCAGAATAAAGGGCAGTAGTAGTCTCCCAGAGTCAGGCCGTAAATTCCGTGCCTTTTTGACGAGATGAGGACGACACTACAAATAGTTTGCTTGGCAGATGTGTGGTATTAACGAAGTTAGGGAAGTCCGACCGGATATACATATATTGAACGGAAGAAGCCGTTTCAACTTTTAGCCCGAAACACCAATACCACCGTATGCAGACTCACGGTAGAGAACAACAAGAACACGGCAGACCGCGGTGGATATAATGTACACATATGTATTAGCTACCCTTTAGCATATTTAAAATATTTATGCCTTGACCGCAAATGTTTCCGCATATGTAAAATATGTCAATACATTTGCGTGTCAGAACTATTTACGTAAGATAGTTGTGCTCCGCATATCCGAGTCCGCCAAACGGATATGCAGAGCACAGCTATCTTACGTAAATAGTTCTGACATGCAAATGTATTGACATATTTTACATATGCGGAAGCATTTGCGGTAGGCATATTTATTTAAATATTTTAAATATGCTAAAGGATAGCTAATACATATGTGTACATATTACAGTATATCCACCGCGGTCTGCCGTGGAACCACCTTTGTTTCCGCATCCAGATCGGGAAGGCAAGACTAGGCAAGATCATGGGAAGTTCCTAGGAAAGGAAACACGATCGGCGGCTGCAATAGCTATAATTCAAGCTTGCGTCACGTTACGTTGTTCAAGGAGACTTTACATTTCCGGGAGCCGGGGTCTCTCTCTTGCCATTCACCATGTCTGTTCACTCCGCCAATGGGGTCGAGAAGATCAGTGATCAATCAGGGTCTGAAATTGACTTGTTGTCTTTCCATGAGCAGCACGCGGGGCGCCTTGTCGTTGATCCTGAGTACGTTTCACTGGGCGCCCAGCATTCTTTTAGGGTTGACTGTCTCAATAGGGAGGCAAAAATCGAATTCGGGGACACTGTCGCGTCAAAACTCAAGTTAACTAGCGATGGAACGAAAGTTCTGTGGCCGCAGCCGACCGACGACCCAGAGGATCCTCAGAATGTGCGATTCATTTGACTCCTTCCATAGTCAGCTTGAAGTGCTTATGCTCTCGAAATACAAAGTGGAGTGACCGCCGAAAAGCTGCGCAACTGATAGTAATCACGCTGGCGGCAATTGTTCCAGATTTTGATTCGGGAATTGGTTAGACGCCGCCTGTAGTCTTATCCTCGCAGCCCTATTTTATTTATCCTAGTGTTCAGGTATCGCTTCAATATTTGCGCTCGCAAAACAATATGATACCACAACAGGTGTTATTAATAACCTCACTTCGAAGTGTGTATCTTCTCAGAACTGGACGTGTCGCGAGTACTCATACCCATGATTTATCAGCTGGAGTATATTTCTTCTAGGTAGCATCACAAATATTCTGCTTTTTCTCAGACGTTCGCTAATGTATGGCAGGCTTCGGTGGAGTTATTGCGGTGATGCTTATGCGTAAATTCGGCCGACTCTCGATTTTGTTTTGGTCACAAGTCCGTCGAATTATCCTCCCCCCATAATCACGTACAGACTCAATGTTAATCAGGTTCTTGCCGTGGGATTTCTCGTTGGCGCTACTTTCGCACCCACTCTCAGTACTTTCGCTGGTATGTCCAACTTTGGCTGAATTTCATGGCACGACTGCTGACAGACCATTCTCTCAAGCCTTCCGATGTTTGACCGCTTTCTTTGGCACATGCCCTCAAGTGACGGTACGGACAGGCAGTGCATGGATACCATAGCATATTGCCTGAAGTTTAAAATTATGCAGGGTCTCTACGTGGTCACTGATATCTATCCGTTTCACCTGCAAGCCAGAAAGGTAGAACTTGTTCTCACAGATAGCGATAGTTGCTGAGCTTTATTTTATTTTATTTTTCCTTCCGCTTGTCTAGCTGAATATCTGGACGATGGGCTTCGTTATCTCGCCATTTTTATCGCCCTTCGCGTTTGGTTTCCTTGTAGCTCGAACTACGTGCGTCGGACACTCCCATATGCCTGTAATCAAACTAACCTCCCGTACGCTAGCTGGAGATGGGCATACGGCATTGGAAGTCTTTACGGCCTTGTAATTGTGTTACTAATCGCTTTTGTTATGGAGGAAACGTGTGTAACCAGATATCCAGCCTGATTATTTCTAACATATTAGCCAATCAGAATGTACGACCGGACATTAAAACCAATACCCCAACGCCCATCGACAGGGATGCGCTACCGCATCGAGTCGCTCATCGGTATCACAGGCGCCAAAATGGCTAAATACCGGTCATCCTGGTATGAAGTAATCCTGTCGCCGTTTAATATCGTATGGCGACCCCACCTATTGGGCATACTTGTATTCGAGGTTCTTCGCCTTTTCAAAGTATTTTTGAAATTTCGAAATACTGATAATACTACAGGCAATGCTTTTCGGTTTCGGTATTGGGATTAACGTCACACAAGCTGTGTTTTTAGGATCACCTCCGCCTGTTGGATTTGGACTCAAGCCTTTCGCCATTGCTGGGTCGTATGGCACGCCCATCGTATGTCACCGCCTTCTTGGATGTCCTTTCAGATTCTGCTACTAATTGAAACATACTGCAGGTCGCTGTCATTATTGGCGAATTGATCGGTCGTTATTTAAACGACTGGATTATGGAGGTCTCTATCCGCCGGAATAAAGGTGTACATGAAGCTGAGAGTCGACTTTGGTATATGACGCATGCACTCTGACATCCTAGACCCGATGACTGACCAAAATTGGACCTCACAGGGCATGCTACCTCGCGGTGGTATTATATGTTGTTGGTTTCGTCGTGCTAGGGGCAGCGTTCCAGAAGAAGCTATCTCTTGGAGCTGTTATTACGGGATGGGGTATTGCAGAGGTCGCGATCATGATCAATACTGTCGCTATCTGTGGGTGTCTTCTCCCCCCCTCCCTCTGTGCCTTTATCGCGATTGTACTTAATTGCCACGTTTGCAGATGCATACTGTAACGACTGCTTCCCCACGCGACAGGTACGTAGCCAGCATTTTCGGTAAACAGGATGCTGATGGTTTGGAACAGGGTGAAATCAGTGCTCTAGTCAACCTAGCAAGAACTCTGGGCGGTTTCAGCGTCGCTTATTTCCAAGTGCCATGGGCGACAAAGCACGGGGCTTTACAAACATTCGGAGTGGAAGCTGCGTACGCCATTTCTGCCTACTCTCGCTTTTTATCTAGTCCACTGACCGATAAATAGCATCGTCGTCGGTCTGTTCTTCATCGTCGTCCCTGTCTTGCAGCTGAAAGGGCGGTATTTGCGGGTACGTGATATACATCGATTTGCTGCGCTGGTTGTGGGTACTGACATGTCGAATCAGGAACGCTACTCGCTATGATAATAGTGATAATCACGATTTATTTTTCTCGCGGCATCTTGGATAATATGTATGTTTTTGAGTTTATGTATATAATACACGACAGAATAACGTTCCATTGTAACACTGGCCGTGGTCCGTCCGTCCGTTCCGTCCCGTCCATCATGTTCATGTTTCCATCTCCATTTCTCCTACTTCTAGTGTATGCGAGATGCCATTTAATTTTGCCTGAGAGGTTACTAGACGTCGCGTGACAAGCCTAGCGAAAAGGAAAAGTGTGAACTTATCAACAAAGAGAAAAAAATAGCATAGAACTATTGGGGTGGAAAATAGCTCACCGTTCAAATAAATCCAGTGGTCTACTCGCATTACTAGACGGGCTAGTACCATCCAAATCCAGATCCTTGTCCTCGGCATCACTATTAATGCCGATAGGAATCCAACTACTCAAAGGGCTCGTTCCAGGTTCATAACTGGCCTGCGCCACATATAACAACAACCCGTCCGATTGGAGATTAACAGGCAAGGAAGTCAATATCATCGGTGGTGGCGGTGGCGGTGTCGAGGGGGAGTTGGAGTTATCGATGTCCATCGACGGCGATGCAGGTTCATGAGTACTACTAGGTGGCGGAGAAGTAAGCGGTACATCGACGGATACGAGTCGGACAGAACGTGCGAGCGGGATAATATATGAGGAGAGGTGGGGAAGAGCTGTGTTTGTGTGGTATGGGATTGGGAGGAATGAGGTTGGGTAGGGGAAATGGTAGGCTTTGAGGGTTGGTGATGAATTTGTAAATGAGCGCGAGCGCGAGTGCCAAGGGGTTTTTGAGGTGGATGCGGATAATGATGGGCCAGTGGGATTGGAGGGTGGCAGAGACCGCGGAAGCTCAGCCAATCGTGTATCCCTCCACCAAAATCTGTAATTAATACAATCCACCGTATATCAGCCAAGCTACTAAAGAAAAAGAAAAAGAAACAAACCTAAACGGAGTCTCACAATCCCCAACATCCTGTCCCTTCCACTGAACGACATCAAGAACATGTAAAATCCCATTATCCCTCCAATTCGTATCTAATATGCAATCTAAGACCGTTTGGGGGGGTAGTTTGGATGGGAATGGGACGATGAGGGATTTGCCGAGAACTCGGGAGCGGAGGGATGTATTTGGAACTGTATGTATAGATATATCAGACTTTGGCAAATTGAACCGAGTAGAAGGAGGAGGGAACGCACGTACCAACACCAACAACCCCAGAAGATTGATGAGTAACAGCAAGACAACGTTTACCGACAGGCACAGGCGCAACCGCCACCCACCCACTTTCCAAATCCTCCGGTAACCCATCAGTCATGCCCTCAGGCAAAGGCCACACGTCATCATTCCGGATCTCCAACAGTTCAGCATACATACATTTGTCGGCCCACTTGTTCGGTTTCTTATCTGCTTTACCTCGTTTCTTCTTTTTTCGTGTCTTATTACTACCTCTGCTTGGCTCTTTAGCCTCCAGAAGGCCAAGCGTAGGAGGAGACTCTGGGTTCTGAGACGAAGACGACGACAATCCTACCATTGAAACAAAGGGCGCTACACCCTCACGAACGATCTCGTTTTCCTCGTCATCGTCGGACGGTCCCAGGCTGAGGTCAGCGAATAAATCGAGCTGGCGAGAGGAGTCTACTTTTTGCGCTCGTCTCTGAACGTCATTGATAATATCAGAGGGTAGTCTGGTAGGTGTATGTACTGTATAAGAAACACACGCGTTTCTGGTCCTCTAGTGCCTGTACAGTGCAGTGAGCATTGGATAACGGGGAATAGTGAGGATGAGTGGATAGAATTGTACCTTGCTACGCCTAGTTTCTTGTGATACAAATGTATCAGTGATTGTTGTTGGGGGGGCCTTGTATGAGGCTTTTCTGTCGGTAGCCATTATGTGTTTGATGCGTGAGGCGATTGGCAATTTAGCGCCCGGCTGCATTGGGTCATTGATCGCTTCCGGGCCCTTTAAAATGAATTTCTGGTTTGCATAAAGTATGTAATGTCGACAAGCGTCCAGCTATCCTACAGCCCCGTCATTCCTTGACATCCGAAGGCGATTGGCTTGAAAGTCACAACCAGATCGATCTTCCGGTACATTGCTCGTACTTCGTACTTGCGCACCTCGTAGACGTGTTTGTGGCAGATTTTATGTTTGATTTTGGAATGATATAGTTTGTGTAATTATATGTACATAGTTGCCGACGGTGATATCGATACAATCAAGATTCTTTGCTTGCTTCCATTCCGCAATATTAATTAATTCTTTTCGCACCAGTAGATGCGAGGAGGATACACGTACATGCACAGAGAAGAACATACGAGCAACAAACGACGAACGAATGAATATGCACGAGAAACTAGACATTTCTAAGTAGCCCAGAAATGCAGGGTCCACTCAGTCGATCTTCTTCACCTCACCTTCCCGTTTCCTATCCAGCACTTCAACCCACTTTTTCGGGAACCAACCTTCTCTGCCCTCCCTCGTCCGACCCTTCCACCACTCGCTCTCAACCTCCAACCGCGGGTCGACTTCCGCCCCCGTAGTCGGATCAAGCTTGCCCATGATAGCCACAATCTCGTTTTCTTTTAACTGTAACTCGGCAGGTGAGGATGGCGAGAATGGGTATAATGCCCGTGCGAAGGTTAGCGAGCTGGGATCCAACGGTCCCAGAGGTCCACCCAATTGGCTTTGTTGTTCCTGCTGTTGTTTAGCACGCTCATTGAGAATTTTAATCAGTTTCGCCATCGCGTAAGGCACGCCAAAGATGGCGAGGAGGAAGATGATGAGCGGTTTCTTGCTCGGTTTTGGTGCGGGTGGGCCAGATTTCGGACCTTGCACAGGTCTCCCATTGACGAACTCCCTAAATTCGTCCTGCATCCCCCCAGCCTGTGTATGTGACCGTCCAGTCAAAACGTCCTTCATCCACCTTAAGAGCCCAAACAATCCCAATACGCTCCCTAACGCATTCCGCAGTTGGCCAAACTGATCCACCACCCCTACCATCGCAAAAAACGATGAGTGCGTAGCCATAAATGTCGATTCCAACATCTGCGCGACGCCAGAGAACGTCTGCACGATGCTATGCAAGAGCGTAAACGTGTGCTGGGTGGTTGATTCCAGCGTTTGTGTCAAAGACGGATTGTTAGGGTCCATCCCGCCTGGACCCATCATACCCATTCCACCACCGTACATCCCAGGCATGCCTCCGTACATGCTATTCATCCCATACGAACCATAGCCTCCACTCATGCCCATACCACCCATCGATCCATACATACCACTTCCGCCATAAGGAGGAGAATAAGCACTGCCAAATCGTGAATATGGCGAGGAATAAGAAGAATAAGGTGATTGGTAAGACGATTGGAGCGTATTATACGGGGTTACCGTTGGATTTGACAGCATGGCTGGACGATTTGGGACTGTTGGGGTGGTAGACGATGATGCTTGTTCGGTACCAGCGGCTGTCGTTGGTAAGTTTGGTGTCGACGATGCTGGCGCCATCGTGGCCACTGTACCCCTCTCCCAAGGTTTTGGCGGTGAGACCATCGCGGATGTCGACGTCGTCGTCGCTGCTGGCCGGTGAGCACGGGAGTTGCAGATGAAATTCGGCTGTGAGATAACCGCGCCACTCCGCCACCCGATTAGGCAAATGCATCATCATAGGGGCTACTACTAAATGCGATGTACAAAAGCCTGTTGCTGTAAATCTACCGTTTATCTCTATAGTCCTATGGGAGTCTCTTGATTATTATCTCATCAAATAACAACACCCCGCGCCTACTGACCCAATCTTATCCGGAGATGATCCGAGGAAAGGATGGAAAGAGCGGCAGGAGCTAAAGAAAACAGGGAATAAGACAATGGAGGTTACGGAAGAGATGATGAAATTGGCAGGTGCAGATTCGAGTATTCCGATCGGTTGTCCAATTTTAGCCGCAAAAAACCTGGACATCATAGATAAATTGGTCTTCATGTCGACCTGCTGAACACCTGACGGATACTATACTCGTTTGTGAGTGCTTTGTTTGTGCCGAGTACTGGAAGAATAAAACACCCCCAGGCTCTATACAATATCGAATATCGGAATGTGCATGTTCTCGTGGTGTGTACCGAACAAGTCTGAGACTCGTGCAGAGCTGAGTCAGGAGTTGCTCCACGCTCAAAAGCCTCAGCAATCTGCGTACTCTTATCCCCACGACATTCCAACGGTGAAAGTACGCAATGCCTGTGACCAACATCGCCCATGCTCCTAAATGTGCTTCCAAAATTGATGGTCTTCGTCAAAGAGGTTGAAATCTCTATCACCGCGGAGATTGTGAAATAGGATACCTTGATGGTGGTAAATCGGCTTGTCAGAAAGAATGTAATCCTTAAATACCACCAAGACATCCACGTCCGAGTCGGCTTCAGCGGTATGCAAGCAATGGAGACGAAGCTTGCTCATCGAACCATTTTAACGAAAACTTTCAAGCCAGACGGGCTCCATCCGCAGTCGCATTTCGAGGAAAGTGGGGGCTTGTAGTAATCCATATTATCGGGTTGATGTGGAGTATAAGAGACAGCGATATGCGTAACATCTGGGGTCATGTTGAAACTTGAAGTTATGCGAGCAATAAATTTTGGGCCTGGGCTCCATGATCGACGACACGGTAGATTGAAAATATTAGTTTTTGCCCCAGACTGTACATATTTGTTAAGGCGTTCTGGGTTATTGACCTAGGGAGCGACCGACCCTGACTCGGACTGACATGATTGGTATTATTTTTTGGCCTCGAGGCACATGCATAGATACCGGACTGCCTATCTTGGGTAATCAGATTCATTGAACCCGACCGGCGACATGAGGCGATAGATACACGGGCTGCTGCGATGCAACGTTCCTCCTGATACCACCCCGAGTCTCGTAAGCTCAGCTCAGTGGTGTGGTATCACCGTCGCAATGCCACCTAAATCTGCCTTTCGCACCACTGGCGGTAGCAAACCCAAGCCCGTTGCCAAGGCCAAAGTGACTCCGGCGGACAGAGCGAGGCTTGAATGGGCAGCATTCGACACCTGGCTGTCTATACAGCGTAAGGAAGCGGAGGTCGGCAAGACGGCGAAATTACAGGAGTTACGGCTAGAGCTGGAGTCTGCAAAGAAGACCGTCCTGAAAGCATTTCATTCGACTTTGATGAAGGGATACGAGGAGAAGAAAAAGGAGATCGCAAAGGGAGTTCAATTCGAGCTCGTGCTCCGCTCCAGAGATGAGTGGGACGAACGCCTTGAAAAGGCCGGACTCAAAGCGGAAGACTGGGATCCTATGACATACGCCGAGCAGGAGGCTGTTAAAGCAGCTTTGGCAGGTGATAGCGATGATGAGGACTATGCGCCGCATGAAGTACCTGAGACTGTAGATAACTCTTCGTTGCATCGAAACGTGGGTATAATATTTAAGGCTGATCTTCAATTATCCCATTTGATGAACAATTAGCAGGCCATGAATATTCAGCAGACAAATTCATATCTAGATGTCCCCTCGCTCGCAAAACGTCGGGTTCAAGATGCAGACCGCACCAAGAGCTTGTCTCCTCTCCCAGACCTGCCAGATGGATTTCGTTCTCAAACTCCAAATCGCATACCACCTAGTCCCTCGTACACACCAGGATATACGGCACTATTCAGTGAAGCCAAACCTCTTGGAACACGTTACACGGGCCCTGTACTCGTTGAAGAAAACAAGAATGAAAGCTCAGAAGACGCCGACTTTGTCAAATTTAAAATGTCGATTCGAGAGCAGATGATACGGGAATTCCACGAGGAAGCTGCTACGCAGGAGATAATCCTGGTACGGAAGGAGCATGAGGCGAAGTTAGAAGCTGACGCTATCAAGGCTCTTGTCTCTGGGCACGAGCTGAATATGGAGGAACTTAGACGACGGAAGGAAGAGAAGAGAAAGGCAATTGTTGACGCAGAACGTACGAAAAGAAAAACCGAAATGCGGATGCGAAATTCTACACCCAAAGGTACAACAAGTACACAGCCTGACCTAGCTACACAGATGGAGAACTTCCGAAAGGAACAACGTCGAGCTTCGGCGCAAGCACAACGACTACCCAATACCAACGAGACTTATCCGGTACCAGATGAGCCGATAGAGGAGGCTCCTGCGGACGTTACAACTAATTCGAACCAACCAACGACCGGTAAAACAGAAATCAAAAAGCAGAAGAAAGGGGGTAAAGCTTCCAAGAAAGCGGCAGCATCGCGGGTCCAGCAGCCAAATTCTAAAGCCGACGCAGCACCAGAGAAACAACAGAGTGGAGAGGGTCCCGCAGAAGTTGCTCGGCCGCCGGAGCTAAAGACACAAGCGAAGCCTCGAGGTATACTAAAGGATCCGAGCGCCCGATTCGAGAGGAAACCAACGGTTGAGGAGGTCTCCGACGAGGAGGGGGACTCTATAGCCAAACCCAAGAAAGAGTCTCCGAAACAACAGGGGAATGTATCAACTAAAATATTCCCTGAACCAAATCGTGCACCATCTACCAATCCGTTCGGGCCGGACAGTGACGATGAGATAGTAACACGTTTCGCTCGTGTTTACGAGCCGAAGATGAAGAAATCTGTAAAACGTTCTCCACCAAAGCAACAGTTTGAGATACCCATGTTCTCAAATGACGACGAAGACCAGAGTTACTGGGACATACTCAACGGTGGCATGGGTATGGAACAGCAGCGTGGCGATGTGTCAGAATCAACGCAAAGCAGTAATGGGGGGACGCAAAGCAGCAGTGGGGGAAAGCACGCAGTTTGGGCACCGCCAAGTTTTCATGATGATAGCGCAGACGAAGGCGAAGGCGAAGACGAAGACGGCAGTGCTCTATTCCAGAGTCTCGCATTTGGCGCCATATCAGTTGATCCTCTGCCAAGCGCGCCATGGGCAGGAGGTGGTCTGTACGGCCAATTTTCGGCTCCAAATTCTAACACCAACAACGTGGCCGCAAAGCCAGATCCACGAAATAGAAATGTATCCAAGACGCGCGTTTCAATGGGAACGAGCCCGAGAGTGAGTTCGCCGAACGGTGCAGCCGAGCCTGGAGCCCTGGACGGTCCGAATTGGGAGGCTGCAATGATGGGAAGGTTCTTTGGGCCCACACATAGTTCGGCGAGTTATGCGTGAGTATGCATGTATATCTCTGTGTTATGAAACTCACTTGTATCGCCGCAGTAAACGACCGGGAGCGCAGTATCTATAGTTCGCATCTGCAGACGTAGCTTCTACAGCATTCAAGGACAGTGAAGGAGATTATTAGTATGGTGGAGATCAAAGCATGCGGGTCAATCTAACATCGCGGAGATTGTAATTTTATCAGGCTTCTTTCTCCTGTGTCTCTGCGATAGTCAAGTTGAGGGGCAGAGAGGTCATTTTTGCACCAATTTCGTGCTGCACAAAGACAGGTTGTCGAAAACAAGTTTAGGCTATAGCCCCCCCAAGTCGGAATAAAGATGTTCGTTTTAGCCAACGCAGTGTTTCCGATTTCGACCCATCCGTGTGTTTGCGTCCATTATTATTCCTTGGGTCAAACCCTTGACTCGATATATAGTTGGGGGTGGAACAACAATACACACGACTTAAAACGGGAATTCAATTTATGGCATCCACTTGTTGCCTCATGATATCAGCAGTGTACTCTTTTACAACTGTCCACTTCAGTCACTACTTACCGCCACATTTGTTTGCTCCTGCTTCTAGGCGTCGCTGATGCTCATCGTCAGATGCTGCGATGACGCGGAGGTATCTAGGGGCCCGGCGTGTTGGATTCCCTTCAAGTTTGCGCGCCGAACTATTACGGATAGGCACGGAGGCAAAATCGGTGGAGGTTTGACACGCGTTTGTAACACAGCGTGTTATAAACACTGAGTTTCAAGCACAGTTTCAAACTGTGGCTGACGGCAAGCTGACGGTATAGTGTAGCAGCTGTCGCTACGGCATGTCTGCATGTCTGCACAATTGTACGAGCCCATCGAGCATACCCATATCAACATCCACATTACGGGTTTTGTTGCTGATCCTCATACTATCTTGCCTTATCTCAGCTGTCCACTTCTCTCAGGATGTATTAGAGTGGCGGATACGCCGGCCCACTCTATACTCCGCTGCCTTGTCAGTGGGGGGGTGGCATTGCACAGCTCTTGTAGTTTCCCGCAGGCTGGTGTCGACTTAACACACCGTTATAGTCATGCCTCCCTTTCTTCCATCTCTGTCAGCATGTACTGTATACCATGGGGCGGAGCCCCCCTGCACAATACATCAGGAAAATCCAACATTAGCTTATTTAACTTAATCGCGACTTATTTTACTTACAGCCAAAATTTAAGTAGTTTTAAGGAAACATCAGTTAAGGAAATTTTACTTAGAATAAGTAGGGTCTCCTACTGAAATAGCTTACTTTCTCCTTATTCGCACTGATTTCTCCACTTAGCTACTTAGTCTGGCAAATATGCCTAGCCATGCCATTAAGGAAGTTAAGCAGACATC
Source organism: Piloderma croceum F 1598 (assembly GCA_000827315.1). Classification (NCBI taxonomy): domain Eukaryota; kingdom Fungi; phylum Basidiomycota; class Agaricomycetes; order Atheliales; family Atheliaceae; genus Piloderma; species Piloderma croceum. Next base: position 182,173 of record KN833037.1, on the reverse strand, counting down.
AAAGTAGTAAAAGAGTAATAAAAAACATATATTTGATTATTGAAATAGGTTATTATACATGAATGGTGTCTACTACTCGTTCCCGTTCCCCCGTCGTTTCCGCTCCCCGGGCCCTATAATCCCCCTGTTGTCCCACTCGGCACCGTTCCCTGCCTCCCATTACCTCCCGTTGTCTTTTCTATTCACCCGCTGTCATTGTGCTGGCCTCCTGGTCGTCGTCGCTGTTCCTCCCGCGATCCATGAAAAGTTGCTCGTGGGGCTGGGTGGGTGGTGTGCCGTATGCTGTTGTGCTGCTGCTTGTGCTGCTGCTGGTGTCGGCTAACCATAGTTCCTGATCGATCGTTCGTCAATGGTCCTCCTCATGGTACGCAGTGAGCACCATCCATCCGTCCTGCGAGCGGGTGCTCGCAGCTCTGTGGAGGGTGGGTTGTGTTCTGCTGTCTCCAGGGGGGTCCTTGTCATCGTTGTCCAGGAGCATTGCAATCCACCCCGCGAGCAGTGGCTCACAGAGCCGGAAGCGGGTGCTGTGTCGTCCCTCGGCAGGTTTGCACTGGGTTGTGTTTCCTGTGTCGAAGCGGATGGGATGTGGTTAGCAGTGACAAAAGTAGGTTTACAAGAGTGCGTTTATGTGTACCTCACGGGTTTGCCCCTTCACAGGTCTCCCGGTGTCCCTTCGCACCCTCCTGGCCCCAATTAACCTCACTTCCCGTTTTGATGGGGAGTAGTGGGTTTGCGCGGCTGCCGTTGGGCATGGGTCATCTCACGGTGGTATCCGTCGTTACCAGTAATTTAGACCTTAAATAAAGTAAAAGTACAATTAGTTAGTTGATAAGAACAAAAAACGTACAAGAAAAACTTACCTAAGGCCCAAACAACGCAGTCGTCGTTTGGGCCTATGTTGCGCCTGAGATGACTTGTTGATAGCCACTAGTAGCTTTGGCGGCATAGGTATGGGTGTGGATGTGAGCGAGGAAGGTAGGGAAGGAGAGAGGCGGTGGTGTCAGCAGTTGTTCGGAGCAGCGGCAGGGCTTAGGACGACGTCGGGAGTGGTTGTGGAAGACAAACAAGGTGTGTGGCGCGTTGACGTGGCATACAGGATTTTGCATAATAGTTTACCGTTTTCGTTTCCAAAAATCTTTGTGTGGGTATGTTTGTTGTGGCTGAGTGTGACCCCGTCACTTTCGTCAGTTCAGCGAATACGAGCAGAAATGACCCTCAACAAGCCTTGTTGTGAGCTTAAAATGCTCCCGTCATGTTCATTCAGTCTCGTTGTGAAATTATCTCACAAATTTTGGCCCCGTAAGCTTTGAAAATGAACAAGCAATACCAGAACAACCCTTGCCATATAATTGCCTGAGCATTTCAGCATTATGTACGACACACGTAAGTTAGGATTACTGCGTCAGAAAGCCTAGAAGATGTCAGGGTTCACACACTGAGGTACATCATCTGCTCAATGCACTTTGTTTAGCGGTGTGGTCCAAAGGTACACAATTTAGGCAATGTTCTGGGCATCTTTTTGGGACTCTGACCTTCGGGAGGCAATTTAAATCATTCGTTAGAAGCAAAACAATCTTCCTGGTGCACTGGTAAGTCATCGAGGGGACATTATTATGTGTGACAATGCGTCACATTTCAACCGCCACAAGCATGAGTAAACAAAGATTTTTGGAAACGAAAACGGTAAACTATTATGCAAAACCCTGTAATGATGACTATTTCGGGAAATGCCGAGCAACGCCGAGAAGGGACTTAGAGAAATTTTCAACGGCAAGTATCATATCTCTTAGGTGATGACACAGTCCTGATGGCCTTGAGGCCTTACAAGTTCATTATTACTTACATGTTTTCTTGTACTACTTATTCCATTATGCCTCCTTAACTCGTGCATCATTCTAAGTAAAAAGATCAACTTATTTCACTTAATTGCCTTAATTGGGTTCTAAGTAAGATAAGTAAAGAAAGTCGATCCTCGATTTTCCTGATGTAAATTAGATACAAAAAAAAAACATCCACACTGCACAAGGGCTTTGTAATTCATGCTGCAATTTCGGTTGGCGCACGTGCCTAGTCAAGCTTCAAGTTACAGAGTGAGGTTTTTATCGTGGTGTTCGCGATGGATGTCCGAAAATTCACTAAATATCCGACCTGTATGGAGTATTTTCTAGGTTACATAATATCTCATGTAAATCAATATAAATATACTATATGGTAGTTTCAAACACCAAGTGCTGGGCTATCAGGTTTGTCACACGTTATAAACTGTGTGACTATGTTTCAGACTTGGCAGTTTGCCCCTAATTACGGAGCTTGAGGCTGCGATTCGGAACACCTCGGAGGCAGTACTGTAGTGACGTAATCAGTTATTTATCTTGAAGTCGGAGGCCGATACGACTTGATTCAGACCACACATCCACTCTCCAAATGGCCGACAGAGTTTCTTCCACCAGCGACGTATGCCTGTATTTTCTTGCGATGTATGTTTTTCTAGCCCTCAGTGGTGTTTCAGCCCCTAATAGCAGCTCAGTTTCCTACCTCCTTTGACGGTATTCTTTAGTACGTTTTCTTACCAGGATCCTGTATATATTTGATGGTTGATCTTGACCGATGTGAAGAACGCGGTTGTACCGCAGGTGAGCAGCTGCTATACCCTGAAACACCTTGTGCTAACAATGGTGCTTCTCCCAAGACTTCTGGATCAATATTTGCCTTTGTATACTCGGATGGATCCCGGGTATAATCCATGCATGGTGAGCATGGTGTACTGTCGGATATCCCGACACTTCTGATTGAATTGACAACAGGTACATCGTTTCGAGAAGTGAAGGTGCTATGTAATCATGAAGTGGTCAACGTGCGCGCGATGATCATGGACCTGGATATTATCAAATATAGTGGACAAATTAGCCGTGATTTATGTATTGTGTTCATCAAAGAACAGCGAGCCTAGGAATATTTAAATTCCGATGGTCCGGTGGTAACCACTGCTGTTGCTGACGGGCTACGGAGGGGCCGGAAACTTACATTGAACATTCAAGGTACCATTTCCCATGACAGGACGCCACACGGATAATGCAGAAATTGTTGCGCAGTCCGGGATATCCTAAAGACTGAACCAACTGCAATACTGAGCTAGTTTGAATGAAAAGAGCAAGTACAATACATGGATCACACACGTACATGAGGCGGTCCACTCTGTTAATCAGCATTCATTTGAATATTCAGCGACAGGCAACACCGAATAGTTGGGGGCGTAGGGGAGATTTTCCGTCGGAAGCGAGGTGCTTGAAAGGAGCAATTAATACTCGCTGTAGCGATCATCATCACAAGGATGACTCCAATGGCAGTGCACTTCTAGGAGCTTCCATCTAAAAGGTCACCTATAGAGAGTCGAATATGGTTCGCTTGCTGTAGAACATTGCCTTCCTAATCCTGCACACGGCGTGGAGTCAATGAGTTACCACAATGAGTTACCAGACCCATACAAAGTTCGCCGAGGCTCAGAGAGCTTGATATCCGGTGTTCCATCAACGTTTTCCGTTCATTACCGTCATGTAGCTGGTAGACGAAAGCGTACGGTGGTAAAACGACGGTGAGATTGGCACGGAATATCTGCAAGAATGTGGATTTGGTTGGAATCAAGATCGAAACGAAACGGCAGCTTCTACGTATATTGCCCTTAACGCCATGCATTTGATCCTGGGCAGAAGCTGCCGCAACTGTAACAATTGCTTGGCTGCGCGGCACTATCTTCTTAGATACGTGCCACCTTGTCAATCTTCGGCGGTATAGATAATCGGGCATCCCTCCATAACTACCATGCTCGATGATTGTGGTACAGAGAACATATCTGCAAAAAATGATCCTGGTAGTACGACCAGTAAACATTAAACTGTGGGGACTCTGCCTGAAGGATGTGTGAAAGTTTCCAACTACGAACCACAGTTTTCTGAGCCGAAGCCCTCCATTCTTGCCATTCTATTCTTCTGCCTGAAAAAGAATCTGGCGTGCTTCAAATTCCATTGCGAAGTGGTGGTCAAGGACTCAAGGAAGACACGACTCCTCAACGAGTGAAAGGCAAAGGCAATTTCGAAGAACTTGAATAGGCCACTTGCAGGCCACCGTATCCGATCGCAAGTGTCAAATATAATTTGATCCACGGGCCATGCACGATCATTGCCAAACAGCAAGTTAACCCATGAGAATATGATACTACTATGTATATGTCCAGCTTTCCGAAATATAAGGTAGAAACACCGTGTGAAGAATTTAGAAGTCCGAATTTGGGCCGCTGATCATGACGGAACATTAAATTTAATCTCAGTTCCCGCCACCTCATTGGGATCCTCGCTGCGGCCGTCTTATCGCTTGTTGTCCCGACCATCATGAAGACCCTTGTGTCTTTGCCAGATGAACTAGCCACACCTATGGGCTTGAAGGTCCTTCAGTTCCACATCATTACAACTACTAGAACCTCGAGTGACGTGTTCACTAATTCGATGTTTATTGCAGGTATGTGATCGATTGCATCGTGGAACAAGCATTACAAGTAACTATAATATGAAGCAATATGAAGCAATAAGTCCGAATACTAGTTGCAAACTGCGAGGTTCTACATGTGTTTGTATGGAAACGTCCTTGACCAAAAGCCATCTGCAACTGCGCCAGCTTTGTACTGGATTTAGCGAAATACTGTCCTGCAGTCCTACCACTTTGGTGTCACATGCGACGTAGGAATCCAAAACTCTGGTATGATCTTTTCTTCTTTCCCCCACCCAGGCCCCATCCCCGCGGTCTTCGTCGGCTGCATTGTTGCACCCCCGGCTGCACCCTTACCACTGCCCGGCCCGCCTGGCATAGCACGGTACACCCCACTGGCATCTGAATCAAGACCAGGTCGCAGGCCCAAGGTATTAAAGAGGGTACTTGTTCGCTCGCTCGATTCAGTACTGTTATCTGCGAGGACACTCGGTGTGAAGCGGACATGTTTGTGCTCTTCGACATTTAAGCCTGACGCAAGAGACTCGTCATCATCTAGACTTGACGTCACGGATTCGTCATCTCCTTCGTCGTCGTCACTGTCGATGTCGGGCAGACCCACCGTAGGGGTCAATGGGGTGATCCTGCTGGACTGTCTAGAACCAAAATGTGGCCCGTCCGTACTCGCTCCCTTCTTTTGGCGATTAACGGGGTCCGTAGAGAATAATACATGCGATCCCGCAGGGTTGTTGCGATTCACCAGCCCTGGGGTTCTGCCTGCGGAAGTGCCGTTCGTGGTCTGTCCGCGTTTAGTGGTACTGATGTTCGCTCGCGTGTCCCCTGCGTGTCCAGTACGAGTCTGACTTCGGTAAGAGGGGTCTTTCGACCACCCACTTCGGTCATCCCTGGCCTTCTGTTGGGACGAACTAGGGCGTGGCGTTTGCTTCATGTGCCTGTGGTGCGGGTCGTGTCGTTCGGTAAATTCTCCATTTTGCGCTCGTGCATCGATCTCAGCCCTCCTTCGTTTCCTTTCCAGATCTGTCGCGTCTTTCCGCTCTTTCTCTTTCTTCATCTGGAGTTCTTCGGCTTCCTCCTGACGGCGCTTTAACATCTGGTTGACCTTCCTCTTGTCCCCTTTGTGTTGGTGCAATTCTTCGGCTACGCTGATGTCTAACACTGCCGCTGCTTCGTGGAACTCGAGGATTTTTTGTCTGCGTATTGCCAGTGCAACGTCGTCGAACAAGTCCTCCTCATCAACCAAGATGGGACCTATGTATCGTTTGGCGTCGTTTGGTGTAACCGGAGGCGTCAAAGGCGATGGCGGTGTGTTCGGGGTGCGCGACGGTCCATCAGTTTGGTTCGGGTTCGTGCCCCGATCAACGGCAGGACCGACAATAGGATTGGCTTTGGAAGGAGCTCTCCCCGGCTTCTCCTGGGGTGCTTGCATGATCGCTATGTATTGCTTCACAAAATACAACTCATTGGCGATCTGTTGCATTTTCCCCATCAGATCAATTTGTTCATACAGCCTTTCGTTGGTTGCCTCGTATTCCCGGGCTTCGTTGTACATAGGCCGAAGGGTCTCTTCGATCTGCTTTCGGAGGTGCCGTTCTAAATCAGATTCGTTTGCATCCAGCGATGCAGGAGCGAGCTCTACGGGATGCATTCTCGGAGCCTCCGTATTCGCATTTGATTGGACCGATGTGTTTGACGTAGTGCGCGTGTTTGGGAGGTTGGGCGCCTTCAGCTGAGTGGACGCTTTCGGTAAAGTAGAAATTTTTGGTGGAGCAGGTGTTTTTGGCTGGATGGTTGCCTTCGGTTGAGCAGTTGCATCTGGCTGAGGCGGCTTCCACTTCGCGTGCGCGTTCACTTTCTGGTATGCTGGCGCTTTAAGGCTCACATCGTCATCATCCTATCAAGCACAAACAATGGTGAGTCTTTCTTCAAAGTTGCGCACCATAGGTAGACTTACGTCTGTATCATCGAAATAGCGCTCATCCTCGGTCACCTCATGTGAAGTTGGCAACAATGTGGCGTCGTCCTCTGGCCACGACGACACATCCTGGTACAATTCCTTTTTTACACCAGCTGGTACAACGCGGGCGTGGTTTTGTAGCTTTGGCGCGACAACGCGCGGTTGCGGGTTTGCAGCCTGCTGCTCCGACAATTTGTTCTGTGCCTTCCACTCGTTTGCTACCGCTTTCGCAGGTGTGGGAGCGCTCCCTCCGAACTTGGATTGCGTCAAAATGGGGCTCCGCCTGACAGCCGGGGTCGAGTCGCCGCTATTCCCTTGGATATCGGACGAAGCAGTAGCACTGTTCGCGTTCGACGCTGGCAGCTCTGCGACTTTAGGGATGTCGGGCGGGGTCCACAGCTGGGGTCCGCGCGAAGATCTGGAAGGAGTGGGCGTGATGCTCTCAGTCTCTGTCCCGGACTCCTCGGCGGCGATGGAGTCCTCGTATTTGTTGTCCTCTCCCCACATAAGAGCCGCCACCGCGGTATTCTCCTCTATAGTTATATCCGTCCACTGTTCTATCGTCAAATCAGCTTTCTGCAATCGCGCAGCCCACTCCTGCTTTCCACGCGACACTACTCGGTCTTTCATCTTGTCCCATAAAGCCTTCTTTTCCTTCTCAAAGTCGGCTTGAATCGTAGTGATGGTTTCGCTACGCGATCCCTGCGTTTTGATTCTCCGTTCTGTGGCCAGTCTCAGCTCCTCGAACTCCCTCTGTCTGTTTGTCTCTTCGTCGTTTCGCATGCCGGAAAGCCACGGCTGAAGCTCCTGCCATTGACGCCTAATTCGTTCTGGCGAGCTCGTTACGCCGATCGTCCGAGGCGTCGAACGCAAGTGGGAAGTCATGATTGGATTTCAATAGCCACGCGGTTCGTGCAAAAAAGTTAGACAGAGGAGGTAAGAGGTGACAAGGTGGGATGGAGTTGAAAAAAGTTGTGACGAGTGGGCTCGTGTTTATCTTGCCTCATGTTTTGTGCATGGTTTCTTCTTAAACGGAACCACGATCAGGCCGAGATAGGAATAATACTGCCGTTTGAGCGTTTAGAGTACATCACAACCCCTTGCAGCCTAGCGATTCGGTTTTAGATATTCCTGAATTTGATTTATGGATGGAGATAGAGGTCTGTCAGACCGCTGTGCCTTCAAGTTGAGTGTAAACTGTGATTGCAATTAAAATGATCAATTAAAAGATGAGTATAGAATACACAGCTACGGTAGCAGTTGCGATTAGATGACAGCTTCTCCTGTAACAAGGCTGTAAAGGTTCGAGCAAGCTGTATTATGTTTGAGTCATACGGGAATGAAAGGTACGAGAAGAAACAGGATCGTCCCGGAAAGCCGAAAAGTGCGACGAAGACTCGCATTGATAGTCCAGTTACTCAATGATAGGAATTGTTGGGGCTTACCATCATAGACCAGTGCAGAAAATGACACAAAAGTACGTAATTAACGATCCGTGGTCGGGAATGAGTCATATGCAGTTGCACCTGACGGAATATTTCAATTGTTTTGTTCTGAAACTGCATGGACAATGTGCGGTCATCCTCGCATCAACAGAGTGTTGACATCGGCCTGTAGACAGTAGACATAACAACAGGCCACCTAAAGGCCACCTTGCTGTGGTTGATTTAAGAGGCTACTAGTGTAGCGGATTATCCCGACGGTTTTTGATGCATACAGTGGCCGAGTGGTCCGAGTACCTGGGAGTTGAATGTGAGTTCCGAGAGTCCAACGCGGCTCCCAAGAGGCCCTTAGCAGCAGAACGTCGACGATGAACGACTCGGATTGTGTGGCGAGAATAGAAGCCGTCCCGAGTTCCGATGGCAACAGCACCGTCGAGCGCCTAGCACAGTGTACTATACACGCGCTTTCGTGTCGACCAGTCTGTCTGTTGGGCGGCGGGTGTCTTCACTAGGGCCCTTCTATACTGTAATTTCAGTGGTTCGCCTTTGTACATTTTGGCGTAAGTCCCGCCTTCATTTAACTCACGGCTTCTAGACCGCGTGTACTCAAACATGAGGCAGACCTTGTCGTCAGCTCTCACTTCACGAGACCTTCTCGGCCAGGCCAGCACTCCAAATTGCTTTCTCTTCTTTCTTGTCTCAGTTGCTCTCTTCTATGCTCATTATCTATCTTGCTTTGTCTACTGCACCCATTTCGTCATTCCTGCGCTCTACGTCCTGACCTTAAATCCCCTTCGAACCAGCTTCATCATAGCTCCGTGACGTTTGATGGCAACAGTGATGGCCCAACCGACCGGTGTGCCCCCCACTGCACCGAACCCGAATGCAGAGCCTACAGAAGAATGGAAAGAGGCTCTCCGAAAGGAAATCGAGCAGACCCTTTCGCCCATGTACATCGAGGCCAAAGAGGCACTTGATAGTAAACTCAGGGAGGCTCCTGTGGACCCAGAGGGTCGCGAAAAATTGGCTAAAGAGCATAGTGATACGATGAAGAATATCCGCCGCATCGCTGAGGATCTATTTCAAGACCAAGTTGAAGAAGAGCGGCAACAGCTACGATGGACGCAGGGTGGGACTATGTCCCATGAGTGGTCGGGCGGTATTTTGAGGCATCAGAAAGCGATCCTGGAGCAAATTGAGAAGGAAAAGAGGGCCGGCTCTAGAGCCAGCAGCTCACAGATCCCTGGGGCTAATCAGAGTAGGCAACATCAACAATCTCTGTCGACTGCAGGGGAGAGCCCGACAGATGAGCGTGACGGTGAATACTTCTCCCGGGATCCGAACCGTAATCCTGTTCCCCTCAGTCCTGGCCATGTAGCCCAAGATCGTGTGACAGGGAGGCCTAGAAATTCCGGTGCAGCGAGCAATGGGTACGAGCAGCGATATGCTGGAGAAAGGACTGGAGATTACACGAGATCTATGATTGTGGATGAGCCAGAGGAGATGGATCGGTCGTTTAGGCCGCCTTATCCCGAGGGCAAGGGTAGCATTCGGAGGCAGAACACAAGCACGGGCCCAAAGGGCATTCCAGAAATTTGGAAACCGTCTATATCGCCTGAAGAGGATGCTGCTTTGTCACGCCCATCGGCGCTCGCTCGACGTGGTAGCATATCGAGTATTCAGTCTAATTCGTATCGATCTCCCAGCACTACCCACTTTTCAGATCGTCCAGAACCTACACTGGCTAGACAAGGTAGCACCTCGAGCATTGGACCACAGTCTTATCGGCCTTCGGTTGCTACTCACTTCCCGGATCGTCCTGAGCAGAGACCTGTGCCCAGGCAAGGTAGCGTATCGAGCATCGGATCGTACTCATATCGTCCTCCCAGTACCAGCCAAATTCCAGAATATCCCGAACCAGCTGATATAGCTGCTTTAGAAGAACGGGAGAGATCGGGCATTCAGGCTGTTGAGGAACAATGGAGTGGGATTGATAGAGCACGAGAGAGGGATCAGCAGGCAAAAAGCGGTCAAGATACTCGTTATCGTTCTGGAAGCGGGGCTCAACGCGCTGAGGAGTATACCGGAATGCCAAGCCCGAACTCTGCTGGTCCAAGTCCAGTCTCGAACCATTCTCCAGCAATGGCAGGTCATTCTCCAGTGGGTGTGTATGCGACAGGTCCACGACCTGTTGATCCTCGACACCATCCGTCTAGCCTGACTGCCAGCAGACCAATCCCGAATGAACGCCCGTTCACCATGGATGAGTCTACTCGTACACCACAATCCTCGAGTCCCCTCTCTCAAGGATGGGCCGGTTCGGGTCGACCTCCAGTGAATAACCGGTCGGAACCAGGCGTCTCTCGATCGCCACCTATCGCTGGCGATTACATACGAACGCAGCAGCCTGTTCACCTACGACCACGAGTATCCACTCAAAATCTTCAGGGCGATCACCGTCCGCATATGATGTCCAGGTCAACGTCCAACAGGGGCTCGCAAACACCTGAGACAGACGATGATGACTGGGAAGAGAGCCATGACGAAGAGGTTGAGGCAACTTTAAGACGGGAGAGATGGCGGAAGGAGGAAGAGATCAAGCGCAAGGAAGAGGAGGCACGGCGTATAGAAGAAGAGGCACTACGTCAGCAGGCAGATGCTCGACGAAAGGCAGAGGAAGCGGAGCGGTTGCAGAAAGAAGCCAAGGCGAAGGACGAAGCTGCAAGGTTAAAAGAAGAAGAAACGCGCAAGAAGGAGGCCGAAGTCAAGAGGAGAGAGGAGGAGGTGAGAAGAAGAGAAGAAGAATTAGAACGCAGGGAGGCAGAGTCTCGGAGGAAAGAAGAGGAGAAGCGGAGGAAGCAGCAGGAAGAGGAACATAAGCGAGACCTTGAGGCCCGACGGATAGAAACGGAGAAGAGGGAAGCGATTGTGCGGCAACGAGAGGAAGAACTGGAGCGCAGGGAGGCGGAGGCCCGTCGTAAGGAAGAGGAAGAGGAAAGGGAAGAGCGAGAGGCGATAAGAAAGGTGGCAGAGATGATGCGCAGAGATGAGGAAAATGCGCGTAAAGAGAAGATCCAGCAGGATGAATTCCGCAAACGCGAGGAAGAGATTCGGCGGCGGCGGAAGAACCAAGAGTGGCAAGAGGCCATGTCTGACAGCGCCAAGTGGACATCAGCGAAACCGTCGACTTCACCTCCTTCGACGGCACCCTGGCCGATACCTAACCGTAGCGGTTCCACAGGTACATCCTCGCAAGCTGATCGCAATAGTAATACATCAGGTTCGAGCTGGACATCCTCTTCCAGTCGACCAGGTTTCAACCCGAGCACACCAGCTTCGAGCACTCGCACGTCAACACCCTCCACACCTTCTAAACCCACCTCAAGTACACCTAGACCAACTGGTTTTACTGGAGCCGGTGTCAAGCCAGGCACATCTCCGCAACCTTCTGCTTCCACCTCGGAGGCAGAATGGGCTCGTCGACAAGAAGAACAGGCGCGGAAGCAACAGGAAGCGTTTCGTCGAGAGCAGGAGCAGCAGGAGTTGAAGAGGCAGACACAGGCCAGTAAAATTCTCAGCAAGGAGGACGTTTTACAACTCTTTGCTGTACATGAGCGTCAGTGGGCTTCCCTTCCAAATTTAGAGGAGCTTCGCTGGCATAGTTTCCCTTGGCCAGTCTGGAAACCACCGAAAGATCCAGAAGATTTAACGTCGATTCACGTTGGTGCCTACGTGTTGTCACAGTACTATCCTGGCGAAAAGTCCAAGTCGTCGAAGGACAGAATCAAGGAGCATATCAGACGGTGGCACCCGGACCGCTTCGAGACGAAATATTTGCCAAAGGTCAAACAAGAGGATAGAGAGAAGGTTAAGGAAGGTGCCGGAGTGGTAGCGAGGGTTTTGAACGAAATGCTGACACGCTCGAACGTCCATGATGTGTTTTCATAAAGACAAACTGTAAATGTGCGTTGGGTATGCTCACCTAGACGTATCTATGTAGCTTTTCCTCCATGTACTACCCATTAAACATCTGTATAAATAAACAATTCAAGGAGTATTTGACTTTCGGAATCATATCGTTGTTGTCAGACATGGTTCAAGGGAGTGAGAGTCTCGAGCAGCCAGTGTCGCAAAGTAGAACAGATGAGAGCTCACTTTCCCAGAAACAATATGCATGTACAGCTTAGATACACTATACTATAGCGATCGTTTGACGATTTGCTGTGAAGCGGTAAAAGGCGCTCAGCGCCACCGAGGAGCAGGGGCAAGCGCTACTTTGAGGACGAAGGAGCTCATGAACGCACGCGCTCGAAATAAAAGCTATCAAACGATATAGATGATGATTCCCAGTATACAATGTTGGGAACGGCAGTGGCGAACGGGGAACACAGTGTGCCACGAGCGTTCGAGTCAAGTTGTAAATTTTTTCGTAACGGGTCGGACTCATCCGATTCCCGAAGCTGTGACGCCGCAAGGCGAAGTACTCATCTGAGTCATCACAACTTCCTCATGTTCTCGACTGTGGTATATCTTGCTCAGTTTCTTTTTCTTTTGGCAAGGAAAAATGGGTTTACACATGTGAATGCTCCTGCATTTTTGCGTTCGGTACCTGCAGCAAGTTGCACACCGTGGTTTGCAGAGACCAGAGAGAGAAACGTCACCCACACCTAGTCGATTGGATATATGCCACACGTCTGGAAGGCTAATCCGCGCGCTATGGAGATGGCTCGCGAATCAGATACCTGACTTATCTCCACAATATCCTCCCTATCTCCCCACAGATTAGGCCAAAGTTCAAACATATGCGCGCCCGAATAGCAGACGACTTTGCCCCCTGTTTTCCCAAGGGCACTATGCCTACACTTTATTTAACAGGTTGAGTGGAGCTATCACTTCCTGATAGCTCGTTATCGTGCGTGTGGCGTAATGTTGCATTACTTAATCACAATATCAAGTAGGCTGTCAAGTTCGATATATCAGAATCACTACGACATGTCCTAACCATCGATGACCACTCCATGCGTAATACCCCTGGCCAATGTTGTTGTGGCCGCCGATTTATGTGTGCAGCGCTGTGCAACGCTGTTCCAACAGAACATGCCGGCATTTGTTCAACGCCCATGTGGACAATCGTGGCTAGTACATATCTTCATCATTCTATAATCTATTAATTAGACAAAGAGTTTGTGAGGCTCCTTGCGTCCCAACTTCTTTGTCAACCTTGAACCAGTTTTAAATTTATAGACAATCTTATCGAAATCTTATCTAGAAAAATAAAACTATGTGGAACTACCGCCAACCGGCACGTGCCCAGAGCCAAAACATTTGAATCCAAAACAATCGCGGGAGAAGCACCCCCCAGCCGCCGCCACATCGTCGGCAACAGTCGGCAACCCAGCTATACTTATTGCAGCTCTTATTGCAGACCATCAGCGCACGATTACAACGCCCATCTGGCTTACTCTATTTATATATGCCAACTGCATGTAATAGTACCACAGTGCCACTAGTACTTCAGAAGTCCAGGTGAACCGGTTATTTAATTTTAAAAGTCACTTTCTAGAAAACCTACAGCTACTATACACAAACACAAATCTGGCCTTCCTCTCTCGTAAATCTGTCTCTTAAAAATAACACATTTGAATAATGCAGAGTAGTCAAACAGACTGGGGAACTTGAACCTTCCGCCAAATTCCGTTTTCCGCGCCGTAATCTTGTTCCCATTTGCTTTCCGAGCTACATACATGTCTACGAAGAGCGGCGGGGTATAAGTGCTCGGTTTTAGTCGGTGAACGGTGAACTTGTTCCTTAGTATTGTTCTATTCGAACAAAATATCGGAAATTGACGCCGGTGAACTGTAAGTACGTTGCATAAAGTACGCCCATAGAAAACAAACAACACTCCGATTTCGACAATTAGGGAGATCGCCGAACTTCCTTTGTGGGTCCAGCCCTCCCAAACATATGACTACAACCACAACAGATATGCCACAACTAAACCTCAAGGCCTCCACGAACACTAGACTAGCGAAATTCATACACACAAGGGCCACCCGTGAAGCAAGCGAGGCGACAAGCAGTTGGGCCTTTAAAGCCGAAGCGATACCTGATGGGATGGGACAAGGGTCGAACTACGCGGGAGCGATATATCACGAAGAGGCTTCCTGCCGCGATCCGAGTCGGCAGTGCACAAGAATACCTTCGAAACGACCACGACTTGCGGTTGATGATAAATGAAGACTAAGGCGCGAACCCCCCCCCCTCACAGATAGCTGCCACTGCCATAATGTGTGGCGTGTCGGGCGGATAAGATCGTGAACCTTCAATACATGTGTACATCGCACCTTGCACATTCAATCGCCCTAGTGAGATTGACGAGACCGAGAACGCCAATGATGCAATGCACAGCTGACAGCCAGAACGATGGCGTTGAACTGAAAGATCCTACGCAGAGCCAACGGACTATATGAGCAATAAAAAAATTACCATCGATAATCTTGAGTTTTCGAAATTCAAATTCCGAACCACGCGCGCCAAAGTCGAGGAAGTCGTGTTAGTGTTGGCGTGTAATTGAGCGAGTAAGACATAATAATAATAAAAACACGCTGTTTGCGTGCACCCATGGAAACGGATGAATTACTCGGAACCTTAAGTGCCAAGCGACCTTGATAAGTTGATATTATAAGCTTCTGAAAGTCGTGATGGGCTCCTCAATCGAATTGTTGTATTTCAAAAAAAAACATACGCGAGACAGAGACCTTGTGGAGGGTTGGAATGATGTGATGGTTGCCCGACATTACAGTAAATCACATGCGGGAAAACAAGCCTTGGCTTTCGTCATGAATGCATATTTGTTTGTTTGTTCTTGTGAGGGGGTGCTGCGCAGTGCAACTCGGAATTCCTTCGTTTCGTTTAAAGGGCTTTGCGGACTTTTTAAAATTAAAAAAAGGAACGTTGTTGTTTGCGCCAATGACTAGCACATATCTAGCTCGAGAAAAAACGATGGTCAGTTCGTTGCGGTTCGGGGGAGGGAGGGATCCGGGTAAGACGGAAGTTTCACGTACTTGCCATCAGATCGTGCGGTAGGACGCAGTACGCACCACTCCCAGGGCCGGGACAACAACAAGGGTAGGAAGTCAAAGGGTGAGCTGAGCTAGTGTGTTGGGGACCACGACGACGACAAGTCAAAATCTGCGCTCGCTAAAATCGTTCCTGGGACAAACCACAACCCCTCACAAACAAAACCCACAACTGGAACTGGATAATTAATAATCATTTTCGAAGCAAGGGGACGCAGAGAAAAGCGTTCGTACATCGGACAAGAAGGGGACGAACTTCGCAAATCGTTCATACCTCTCGAGCAGCACCATAAAAAAAACCCAATTTCCAAGAAAAATATCCTACTCCCGCAGCCATCCAGCCAGTAGTAGTAGCCCATAGTCCAGCCATGTCCAGTTCCAATACGTGTACAGCCTAATACCGCCCAAGCCAAGCCAAGCGAACAAGGTAACAGACAGGCAAAATGAAAGGATAAAGAGTGTACCCCCTCTCTTGAGAGCTTAAACAAGTTCCGTATACGTATATATAGTTTCCGTGATTTGCGAGAGGGAGGCGCGGGCGGGAAGATCAGATAATAGATAATTTTGAGTTTGAGATTAATAGTTGATAGTGCGGTGTCGGGAGTTATGGACGATGTGATGTCATAGATAGATAGAAGCGCACAGAAATAGGAGGGAGATCCTCAAAAGGGGGGGCGTGGTGCGAAGCTGCTCTATGAGCGAAGACTTGAGCTTGAGTATGGGGGGGGGGAGGGAAGCAAAAGTCAGAAGCCACGAGAGACGGTTCGTTCGAACTCGAGAGCCAGTACAGGATTAATTTTCGCGTCCACGAGGAGTGATAGGCTATTAGAAAACTGACACTTGAGATTGACATATCGGATATGAACGTCCGTTTGGCCGTCGTTCTTCTACTAGGTAACACGCCCAAGCCTCGCACCTCAGGATGACAAGCACTAAGTACTAGTTTTTTTCTCCCTCCCCCCGCCATGGCTACGAACTCGGATATTCGGGCCCGTCCGTTGATATCGCGAGGACCTGAGACATAGAACCCCCAAAGCAAAAAAAAAAAAAAAAGCAGGTAGATCATGTTGAGCAAGAAAGTCATTCTGACAGGACAGAGCGCAAGGTCGAAGGAGGGAGGCCACACAGCCTATTATCGGTTGCGCGCAGAGAAGCGAAAAACGAGGGGGAATAAATATAAATTGATCATTCATGGAGATCACAAAACCCGAAACGGGGCGTTAGCATATTAGGCGGAGGGCGGTGATTTGCCAAATCCATCAGTGCCTTTTCGGCTAGTTTGGCGGAGTATACCGTATTAGGCAAGCAGCTTCTTCTTCTTCTGATATATTTGAATTTTTTTTTCTTCTAGGTGTCTCTCTCGTTACGCGGGAACGATCAAATGCTTATGTCATGAACATTTTGCCCTCTCGCTTAGGATGTCGGCGGACGAGATGCGGAAGACCGCCTGAGCGGTGGGTGGGGGGATGTGGAGAAGTAAAGTCCCTTTGGACTACTAGGACGGGGTGGAGAATAGAGGTGGGAGTGTTGATTGCGTGGCAGCACGCAGTTGAGGGGACGGGCAAGGTGGATGGAATGGCCTCGTGTTGTATGAGAGAGGATGGTGAAGACCATTTTGGGCGCATTGCAGTCCCAGAAGAGGAGTGGCGGATTAGAACTCCGGGGCCCAAACAACGGAAAACAGCGCCGGGTCGCTGGCGCGCAGGAAGGACACGGCTTCTCGAAGACGGAGGTGGAAACAGAGAACGGAAAGAAGAACTCCGGGGATAGCCCAAGCCTGCCCAAGCTGGTCTGCCGTAAATTAAGTGCCCGTTCAGGGTCGACCACTCACGAGCACATAAGGCCAATGCGTCCGGGGTATACCGTGTTGTCCCCCTCTCACCAAAGTCTGACGTCCTTCCATTTGCTCAAGCCTTCCTGGCCTGGTGTCAACTTTCAATTAGCATCCTAAATACATTACGGTGGGAGATCCTTCCAATTCCATACATATAGCTTGTCTTCTAAATCTACCACCTCCCATCTTTCCTTCTAGTTGCAATCACCGTCCTCGCGGAATGGACGCCACCGACCAGGACTACTTAAAAAAGCGTGAGGCCCTTTTCCAAGACTCCCTGCGCGACCAACGCATCCACCAGTGGATCTCGTCCCAGTACGACTTTGCCCTGTCAGAGTTCGAGAACGAGAACGACATCCCACCGCCCTCACGTGCCGACTCTCCTTTGCTTGGCTTCCCCGACGGCCGCGCCGTGACTCCGCGAGAGTGTCCCTCGTACGAGCCGCTGTTCTTCTCCGACCCCTCACAAGACAACCTCTCTACTGCCGACCAGCAGTTCGAGGACGGCGAACGTGAACGTGCTCTCAAATTTCTCATTAAAGAAATGAATTTGGTATTCCCGTCTACTGGTGGCCCCGCCCAGCGCCACACTGCAGAGCAGCCACAATGTGACGTCCCAGAGGGACGTGAAAAGGTACACAAAACGTTCAATTTCTAGAACAGTTCTGTGGTAGCTGATATTCACTGCCCACAAGTCGTTACCACCACTCCCCCCTCGCGCACCCCCAAGTTCACCAGAATCCTCCCCCGCACAATCTAGACGTCCCTCCCACTCCCACACCCTCAACCACACAAGCTCCCGCACGCGCCTCACCCGCCTACCATCAATCAGCGCCACACTCGGCTCCCCACCCAACCCAGTCCTCCAAGTCGAAGACGTCCTATACATCGACACGGAACCGGACACCCCAACACCAACAGCCACACCTGTACCCACCCGTGCGGGCCGAACCCCAGCACCGTTAAAATTATCCTCGACTTTCGAAGCACAGCGCGCCATACCTCCTTCCTCGCCCACAATGACAACAACCACAAACGCAAGCACCCCAGCCCTATCCCCTTCATCCATCTCCTACCCGCAACCCCAACAAATCCCACACACGCGCTCCACCTCCTTCCCAGATTCGTTATTCACCGCTTCATCAGGCCCTGCATCGCCTACTTCGTCGGCATACATGACTCCAGATTCTAATTGGACCGTACCAACCGTCATCACGAGCGGAAACGCAGATGACGGTGTATTACCACCTTCCCTTGTCCGAATCAACGAGCCTAAACCTGTATTCCCTTCTCAGATACACGAGCATGGGAAACTTGGCGTCCCAAACACGAACGAATCACGATGGTCGCTCGCTTCTTCCAATCAAGATGAAGACGGGTATTCCCCATCTTCCGAGACTCCAAAATCGCCTTCGAAGAGAAAGAGATTACTCAGTCTCATCTCACTCCTAAGCCCAAGCGGTAGAGAAGCCAAAGAAAATAGACCAGTGTTAATCCAACCGCGCACTACCCCCCCTTCACCCACTTCTTCCTCCATCTACCTAGCAGACGTAGTAACAGCCAACACATCCTCCTCCTCCAACGACTTTGGACTCCCTTCTGACGATCCGAACTATAACCCTTACTACGACCACTCGACCTTCGACTCGTCTTCAGCGTCGAACAAGAAGAACAGTCTTACGAGTCTAGGCTATGCCAGTCGGTCGTTCGCGAAACCTAAGAAACGGACATTGGTCGTAGGCGGTGTCAAGGAGAACGATGCCCGTACTTTCAGCGCTGTCCAACGCTGGTGCGAGGTACGTTCCCCCCCTATCACTAACAGATCATAACTGGTGCTAACGGCGCGTGTATCAACTACCCTATAGTCATTCGGCGAGCTCCGCTCAATGTCGCGTAAGCCCAACGGAGACATCTACGTCGACTTCCGCAAATCAAGCGTCGCAGAAACAGTCTGTCGCGTCCGTGGACACGTTGCTCTTAACGGCGCCAACGTTCACCTATCGTGGTTCTCTGGCAAGAAGGTCTCAAGGATCTGATCTCGAAACCGCTTGTATTTCCCATTCACTCACCCACCCTACGCGCACCCCACCCCCTGGCTTCGTCAAAAAAACCATTCGTACATATCTCCTACACAAATACTTGCATATCTCGGTCGGTCCCAGGATGTACTCATAAAGATGTACTCATAAAACGCAACCTCGCTACGGAAATTCGCTCTCGGTCTACCTACAAAAAAAAACTCACAAAAATCGCGCGGAATTCATCTTGTCGTTTCTTTTATCTCCGGGGTTCTCCACATTCTCCCTCTGTCAACTGGTCGGTCGGGTCCGTGTATCGCTTTCCTCCTCGTCGTTCGTCGTCGCCGTCACTCGTTTTTTATATTGTTCTTAGAAGTATCATTTTCATATATCTACCACCCTCATTTCCGTATATTGGCTTTTGTTTAAAAGACTTGACCACACTCGTTAACTCGACTTGCTCATATAACTAACTCTACTACGCTCCTTTAAGGACTTCCGTCCATTCCGTTTCATTTCCTCTACCCCCCGACTTGGGATGATCTTCGCGATCTCCAGCTCTCAGAATACTTCTACGTCACCCCCCACCCTACCCTCTCGTGCATCGATTCCTTCATTTTGCTTGTTCTGTCGCGTTGCTGTCATATTTCTCTTTTTCATCTCCGTCTCGCTCTCATAGTATCTATCTCTTTCCATCGCATATCTCGTCATCTTTTTCATACTGCCTCTTTCATCTTCCTCTGCGCCCATCCAAAAAGGCTCCCTCCTCACCAATGGGCTTGCCGTAACTTGTTGTAATTATTCCTTATGTACTTTACGTAGATGTGTAGAACGGCCAAAGAAGCCAATACAAAAAAGGAATCCGAAGCTCTATCAATCAGATCCTATGTTTTCTGGTGTGCACCGGTTGTACATGTTACCTGTAAACGTAATTTTTGCGGAGGCGATTCGAGCGGACTGGCGACTCCCGGCCTCAGGCGCCAATGGTGGCCGTTTGAAATCTTGAATGGACGGATGAACACACGAACACTTGGCCCTTGGATTCGCAAATGTGTGCAAATGGACCTGTTCATTTGATTAAGTATGTAACACGCCAAGATGACCAAAAAAGAAACGAAAAGGATCGCCAGGATGAACATATACGCATTTGCAATAATATTATTTTTGAATGTCCGAGGTCCATTTCCAAACCCCATGCATCAAGACTTCCCTACTATACCTTACTTCCTTGTCAGGTTATCGACGTCCCGCCAGCTTTGCAACAGTGTCCTGCGAACGCTGTCGAGCCCAGCTCCAGGTTCCTCTTTGTGGTAGTCGTGTTCAACATCGGCTACCATCTCTTCGGCAGTGCGGCGATCGCCAGGCGCGAATGGCTGATTCCACGCTGAGAATATGTACGTGGACGGGTCAGGGGAGGAGTGCTAACGAACAAGGTCATGCCAATCAGCACGTAAGTGTAGGTTAAGTAAACAACGTACAGCGGTGACCTCGTGCAATTCACGTTGGATCATAAGGCAGAACTGATCAAGGTCTAAATCGTTCTCATCGTAGTCGAACGGATTTTCACTGTGATTAGTTCGCAAAGTCAGTCAGGCTCATGATAGGTTATAGGAGCACGCCGACATTTCTTGTCCAATTTCCAGGAAACCGCAAAACAAGAACGCCGCGAACGCGGTGGCACTGTAAATCATAGATGAACAGGGCAAGTGACAGCTCAGCGATGTGCAACATACGGGATAGTCAATGCTTTGAAAGCGTCGTACATTTGGAACGGTAAAAGGAATAAGTAGAGCCTGCACAATCATCAGCACTATTTCAGCCACCACGAAGCAATGACACGCACCACAACGAAATCCTCAAATGCGCTTGATATGCAAATGGTAAAGGCGTATTTCGGATCCTCTCAAGATTATTGAACGTATCCTGCAAGCTGCTAATATTCGTAACCATTCCCGTGGCGATAGCAGGCTGTAATAGTCCATTGCGTAAAAGCCATGCTAGATAGCTGCTCAAGAAGAGAGTGATCTCCAGCGGGACGTTACTCTCCACATCCATTTTCTTCTTTTTACGTCCGCTCACGGTGAGGTCTCCCGTTTTGCGACCGCGGATGAGACGGATGACAGGACGGAAAATACGCAAGAAACCGAAGTAATCCCAAAAGGTTACCTCAGGGGGGTTCCAAGCAGGCACAAGGGGCTGGTCAGAAACGAATACAGGGAGAACCTGTTCAGGATCAAAAGCTTTCTGACGCCTGGACGGGGCTCTGCGAGGAGCTGTTCCGTCAGAGGTTTTCTCGCCATTGTTGGGGTCCGACAGCGTTGTGGTGCTACGACCTGATCGTGCAGAGGTCACGCCTGTCGGATTGTCAAAAACACTGTCGCCTTCGACAGTGTCATTCCAAAGAGGAAGTAGGTCATCCTTTGTTGGGACTGCTGGGGGCTGGACCGCGTAGCGAGGGAGGAAGCAAATGAGAGGATACAAATCTGCATAGTAAATGCCGGGCTCGGCACGAAGGAAGTGCTGTTAACATAATAACTATGAGCAATCAGCTTCAATGTAACAAAGGTTATAACTGACCTTGAGGGACACCGAGAAGGCTTGAACCTATTCCATCGCAGGTTTAATCGATGGTCATTCCAAAGATATGGAAGTTATTTACCAAATTTATGATGCTCTTCTTCTCAATGACACTCTCAAGAAGCGGCTTATGTCCTCCATTGACCTTGTCCTCGCGGGTGGATGGCACATGAATCCACACCTGCAGATATACATAGATCAACACAAAAATACATCCTCCGCAATCGCGGCAGCTGACCATTATAGCGATATTTCGAGAAGCGACCATGATATTGGACCACATTCTTCTTCCTTCTTGGAATCTCTCATATGCAGAGGATGTCCTGAAAGATATCACCAAACCTAACACCGTACCCAATACGGTTAGCATCTGATTTGAAATGTGCAGCTTATGGGGGGTCCATTCGGAAACCATTACGACCACTGTGTAACTTTGTCGTAAGCATAGTCAAGTAGATCGTGTTTATATACTTACTCGTGGCAACGAGTGAGAAGAACAAAACTTCAGGCCATATGTCATTGAACACTAGCAATGTTCGAGTATTAATACATAGAAGGTGGCAACGACCATGATAACCGTACGAACCTGTGGCCCTCAGCTTCTTCAAGGACCATGAAGCAAAGAGCGGGTCCTTGGCTACCATGTCTCCGTCTCTAGGCGTCGGATTTTGGAGTGAAAATTTTGGACAGCAGCGCGACGATTTCAGAGCGAAAATAAATGCACTATTTTTTGACCAAAGAATATACTTAAGAGAAGGCTGATGCGATACACTGCCTGCAGAGAATGAATGAGTGTGATGAAACTGTACAAGCATTGGCGGAGGCACTGTTATTTGTCCAAAATTGGGCGCCAATCTGCTTCGAAACGGAATCAAAATCAAAAGCGTGTTCGTTCCTGTTCCTGTCATATGTTTTTGAAACTTGCGCCCAGGCCAGCAGTTACCTACACAATGCGACTACAATGCGGTCCATCCGGTGAGTGTGGGTGAAAATTACCTCATGTTCCACCTCATCGGATCCCACGTCCCAAACCGACTTCCGTTCAACTGGTGAAGACAAACACATGACAGAGTCTCTAGTCAACATAGGAATCTGAGCAAGAGCCTCAAATACAGGCACTCGTTATTGCAGGGAAATTTGGGTTTGGAGGATCGGGTGCTGAGATCTGAGAGGGCTGTTGTTTGCCAAAAACGAAGTATCGCATCGGCCATACACGAGCGCTCTTATGGCAGGGGAAGAGCTACACGCGTTACTACCGGATACCATTGCGGATCCTCTTTGTTCTCGTCAGTCATATGCAGTCTCCACCCAAGAAATTTTGTGCTGCGCACGACGAAGTTGCTGGCTTGGTTCTCGTTCCAAAACGTGTTTCCGGAGGTAATCTTTGCTCGGATTCTAGTTCTTTCAACCTTTCCAAAGGTCACTGGACTGTCTATTTAGAATCCGTATGGGCGGCTGTCACGAGCACTGAAAACCCGAATACGGGACGAGAAGAGTGGACGGTATAACATGAGGAGCCTGCCAGGCTGACGAGCGAGACTCGATTTTGAGCTAAATGCAATGGACGACAGATCACTTGATCATTCAAATGATGCCAGAGCAGCGGGAACTAGGGCCGGCGATGATGCAAATCGCGACAGTTTATCTCGATGGTATCTATTATCATGCGGCTTCTGGCCCTATAACAAGTTTGTGCAGAGTGGGCCGGGCATAGTGTCCGCCACGGAGTGCGATCTTGTGGCGGATCAATACGTCTTTCGTAAGGTGCCATCTATGACTTTACAGGTCGACGGTTCGTGTCCAAGGCAAAGGCAAAGATCAACATCGCGTTAAAGCTGACCGGTAATCAGTATGAACTACGAACCACTACCGTTGATGCATCAAACCACACGGCTGTTGCACTTATGGCCCGTTCAACACACCTCGCGCACATATCAAACGCCGTTCTTTATTGCGCTTCGTCATTCCATGGGCAGATCACAAGTTGATTGATGCGGGATCTGTTCAACTCCTGTGGGGAAGTGCTCCTCTTCGCTTTTTTATTTTCATTATTTTTATTTTTAATCCATGTTTATTCTCCGTTAGGGCTTCACTCTATGTTAGAGATGTACGGTACGAGTGTCTATCAGTTGAATCACTGAAACATTGGCCCGTCCTCCGCAAGCGGAATGGGGCAAGAAAATGAAAAGCCTAAACTAATAAGAAAGTAAGGGCAAGTAAGTAATAATGCATGGTCATCAAAAACCTGTGGGAAAAAGCTACCAGCTGGTGACAGGGCAGAATATAACTGGACATGATGGTGTGAGGTGCAAGACCAAAACCAAAAATGGCTCCAGATAAAGCAAAAAGAAAGCTACGAAAGACCCTAGCAAGCATCCTCCTCTGGTGGGAGCTCAACATCCCCAAATGTAGTGTGAAAGCAGCCCATTCTGTTAATGAAGTGAAACAATGACTGAAGAACAGCAGGATCATTAAGAAGAACAGATAATGTGCATGAATGGTGTTTGAGTGCATCATGTAAAGGTCTGTGAAGAGGTTCATGAGCAGGACAAGTGACAAGATAGTGAAGAACTGATTCTGCGCCTCCTCTGCAGGCCAGGCATTGTGGAGAATCCACACAGCTGATGTGATGCAGGTGTTTGTTAAGAGGCACATACCCTGAGTGAAGTTGAATGAGAATGCTGGCCTGATATCTTGGAATATCACAGACAAGTTTCTGGAAGGCTTTAGAAGGAGCAGACTTATCAATGCGTCTTAAGGGAAGGCATCTAGGGGACTTAGCAAATAGAAGGGTATTAGACATAGTCAAATCAGCATAGAATTGCTGCTTGATAGCTGATTTGCTGAATGGCAATGATTTGCGACTATGAAAAGCTGCTGGGAGTACTGCATCATGACTAGAGCCCTCTGATATGGCTTTCTTTGCTATGTCATCAGCTGCCTCATTACCTTGGATTTCCTCATGCCCTGGAATCCACCATACATAGATGGGGCAATCAGAGAACTTGCAACAGATTCAGTGAATTGAGTTCAGGAATAGGTCCACCAGATAATGGCCTGGCGTGGGTTTGAAAGACCCAAGTGCCTGGATACCTGCTTGATTGTCAGTATAAAAAGTGACACACTCTGTTTTGGGGCACAAGCAGACCATGCAGCCGCAAAGGGGAAGTTCTGGATCACTCAGACTTGTCAGATATCAAAATCGGCTAAAAATATCAAATGCCATATCACATGCCAGCTGTATAATGTTGTGGCTGTCTCTGCCATGTTTTATGGCGCCAGTGTTTGACTCTCCACCATAACTAGAAGTACAGTCAGGGGACACAAGTCGAAAGGCTCAGTAGGTGTGGAAACCAAGCTGAACAGAGTGCAGAGGATGGCTGCAATTCACATTATGGGAGCCATGCGCACCACATCCAGTGACATTCTAGAGGTGCACATTAATCTCCTACCCTATAGACTTGTTGATTGACAAACATTGTTACAGGGAGGCACTTTGGTTAACCACTATCCCTCCTTCCCACCCTCTTCATTCACATGTTAAAAAAGCAGCTAGGTGTAAACTTCACAAACACCTTTCTATGATTCTTCATGCTTATAATCTGGATCCACATCAAGACAATTGCACCAGTATGCATCCTCCTCACTGGCGCTGCCCGGTTTTCACCAGAATCACACCAGACAGAGAGACAGCCCCGACTGAAGAGGAGGGTGATACCTCTCATATTCACATATGTTCAGATGGTTTGGGTTACAAGGGCAACATTGGAGTAGGTGCTGTCTTAGGCCCCATTTGGCAACTTTGGTTTCAAACTGAAGCAATTTGAGACCCAATCAATTTGAAACTGAAGGCACCTGAAATTGAAGTGGCATAAGTTTTCGTTCATTGGTCACATCAGTCACATATTTCGAAACTAATTGGAACATGTGTCATAGCTGTGTGAGCAAGCTGGCCATTGTGCTCAACAACAAGCACCCTCAATTCAGGTGATGACAAGCATGTATTTAACTTACCACTGAATAGTAGAACATTACATAATTGTATATTGATCACTACATTAAGTTTGGTCCCATAAAAATCTTAGTCTACTGTGTTACCCATCATTGCTGACAGTGTTGGGGACAGTGAGCTCACTGTTGAAAGCAACAGGCAAGTGATCGATGATGGGAATGCATGCTGTAAAGGCAAGTGGTTTCAAACTCCAACTTTTAGACTCAAATTTGTGTGACATCAAATTTGAACACTGCTGAACAATGACTTAAATTTGAATTTTGAAACAACTTGAAATCAAACAATTTCAAATTTAAGTGCTGGAATTTGGCAGGCTCTGGTTTGAAACCGAAGTTGCTGAACAGGCCCTTATTCAAAGATGGTGTTCATAAAGGGAAAGCACACTATAGGCTGGGCAAGCTATCACAGCATACAGTTTATGAGGGGGAATTGGCAGGGCTATGTTTGGGTGCAGAGCTGCTCCTCAAACAGATTCAGGGTGAGCTCCTGGTCTAAAATAATGCCCAAGAATTTTATTGTAGGCAAAGAGTCAATGAAGTGACTGTCAATAATGATTGGGGCCTGGGCAGGGGGATGGTCTTTCCACACCATGTGGGGTCTGGGACTCTCCTGTGGGTAAATGTCATGAGCCTGGTGTCATACTTCGAAATTGTTTTCTTAGTATTGATAGGTTTTTCTGTGAATTTTACCTTAAGAAGGCAGGCAGTAGGAATTTACCTAGGAACTTGTGAAGACGTGTATTACAGTAAGGGTAACATGATTGTGGAAGTATTTGACTGTGTGAAAAATCGGGATGGACATAGTGTGTATCTCCGGTGGAGCCAGAACAATGGAACACAGAACTATTTGAGAAAGAAGCATGCCAAATTGGGTGCACAGCGGATCACGAAAAGCTTAAAAAGGTCAGGAAGTACATACCCTATTTTTTTAACATCCCTGCTATGCCATCTGTTACTGAAGTCGATTCCCTTGTGAACTTCAAGTTTGTCACTCCTGCCAACAATGAGCCCACTCTAACCCAGGATTTTGTCCTAATGTGACTTGCAACTCTGTTGCTGGACAAATCAGCAGCTGTTGACTTGACACTAGGTCACATAATGCCCATGTATTCTGTAGTATTGACACATCCCAACTTTAACCTAGTAATGAGGGACATGGAGTCTTGGAACCATCTCTTCCAACCCAGTCTTCGAGAGGATAATGGTGGCCTTCATGCACAAGAATACCATGTTGTCCAAGCTATTAGTCCATTCTATATGTGCTTCCCCACTCGTCCATGTGCCTGGTTCATCACTGGGCCTGGTCACCTCAGAAGGGCTTTTCCTTCGGATGAGACCAAACTCCAGTTAGGAATTGTGCTACACCTTGAGGACACCTCCATCTCGACATTTCTACCCGTCACAGACTACCCTGTCAATTTCATTCATCTAGAAAAGCCCATCCATCATGAGGAGGGCTATGTCATCTATCAGTTCACCACCAATTTATTGTCACGCTCTCACAACCCACAATCTTTGGAGCCACCCACCAACCTCATCGCTATTCCTGAGTATCATGCTCATGAGGAGGCAGCTCACCTTAATTATGAGATAGCAACCCTCCATCAGCGAGTTTTGGAGAAGGTGTATGCCCTTCCCCCTCTTCACACTTGGGAGAACAAGTGGTGCACTCTGTCCTGTGGAAAGATAGAGGACTTGTCATGGAGTGAGGAGGTGGAGAAGGCTGAGTTGGGTTGGTCAGAGCAGGAGGAGCAGAATTTGGTGACGCAGTGAGAAAAGCAAACCGGGAAGAGTAGGAACGGACCCAGGTATCGTGTCATGCTGTCTTGCTGAATCTCATCAAGTTCTCACTATTTTGCTGTATTATCTCATGTCTCAATTTGTGATTCTATCATGTACGACTATTAGTTTTGTTTTGAGTTAGATATTTTGTTATGAATATCTCAGACTGCATTTTGAAATTCAAACTTTGGAAGGAGTAGGTTAGGATTCACACCAGTAGCCAATCACGTGAAAGGGGAAGTCAAACATGTGATTAGGTATAGGTACACATGGTGCATACTGTGCTTTTGACTGTGCTTGACTGTGCATACTGTGCTTTGACTGTGCATTTTGCAAATATTACTACAAGTAGAATGTAATTCTTGTACATGCTGTAAAAGCACAGTTGATTGATGATGTATGTGTGATGTCTCCTGGGGATTTCCCTAATGGTAGAAGCAAATCTGTAGATAGATCTTAGGTTCTCAAATGTGTATATAAGGAAGCCCTGTGGCGCTAGCAATAACAACAAATTTACCAGCCAAGTTTGATCTGAGATTCAGCTACAGTCAGCTGAAGTCTAAGTCTCTTTAAGTCTTTGAAGTCTTGTGTCAGTGTGCACAACCTGTTATCCAGTTACTGTGTTTGCTCTCTAACATTGCTCTCATCATCTTCATTCACCATAAGAATATCCTGTGTGGAATTCTGTATATTCCTCACATCAACAGTGTGATTGTGTGACATCAAGGTCATCAAGAAATCAGTCCAGCAAGTTTGTAGTCAGTAGCAGTAGATTTACATACAGTTGTCCCCAAGTCTGAATGTAGAAAGACCATACATACAAAACAAACCTCCCCACCTATGAACAGTAGGTGAAGCTTGACCATTTTTCCTGGACCAGCTAGCCTGTGATTGACTGTTATAAAACAGTAAATTGAATTCACACTGGTCTTGTCAAGTTCAAACTTTGAATTGTGAGTGTGAGCTCACTCCAATGCACCCTGTGGTCTAGTCATCATGTATTCCAGTTTCTCGTAAGCCTCCTCTAAAGAGGGAGCTCTGGCCGCCAGTTAGGTATCATCAATAAATGCTGAAGCAATCTCATCATGGCTTTCTGGAAGATCTATGAGATTAGCATTGTAGAAAAGAAAGAATGGGCCTGAGCCAAGACAGCCTTGATCAAGACCATTGAGGACTTCAAAAGGTTCTGACTGAAAGTCATCAAAATATAGGGTAGTGCAGTTGATGCCCCTGTACTCTCCTTTGGATCCAATCTGTGTATTTGTGGGAATGCCTCTGACCTGTCTGTTGTGGATGAGTCAGGGAATAACAGTATTTGGGAAGGCACCTTGGATGTCAAGAAACAGTGCAGACACCACTAGACCTTTGCGAAGAGAGTCCCTGACCCATTTAACAAGAAAATGAAGAGAGTCAGTAGCTGTACAGCCTGGTTGAGATCCGAAATGCGTAGATGAGAGCAGGCTGAGCTCTTCTGCATAATAGATCATTACCTCTCCAATGCACGATGAAAGGATTTTTGGACTAGTTTTGACAAGGGCAACAGGCTGATGTGCTTTTGGAGCTGAGTAATCTGGTTTTCCAGGTTTCTGAATCACCATTGTGTCATAGATCTTCTAAATATCTGGGTAGTACTTGAGCCAGAATGTAGCTATAAAGAGTTTACCCAGCCAAGGGACTAGCATGTCAGCACAATGAGTGAAAACTGAGTTGGAGATGCCATTTAGCCCCGAGGCCTTATATGGCTTCAGTTTCTTATGGCTCTGTGAATTTGCTCATCCGAAATCCTATGAAAATGGAATTTAGGAGGTGGATACTCAAAGTCTGGGTCAATCCCAGGATCCACTGGTGGAAGATAGAAGAAGGAGTCATAAAGAGCCTTGCTTTTACCTGTGTTGTCAGCCACCTCTCAAATAGATCCATCAGGGTTCTTAACCTTCAAGGTGGGGATCCTGGCACTACCTCCATCTGACAGGGCAGCTGTAACAAACTTTTTGACAACCCACATTAAAAACTGATCAGTGGACTCAATCCAGTCCTCCAAGTGTTGTTGGTGAGCATTCTTCATGTTTTGCACATAAACATTGTGAGCTAGATGGAATTCCTCAATGATGGGGTGATTGAGATGATTGGGAAAGTGTTTCTTCCAAATGTAAGCCTTTTTTGCCAATGTGCGAAGAGCCATACATGCTTGTGCCAGTTCTTTGAACCACCATCATTTTCAGTGAGGAGAGGGGCAATGTAGTGGCATGTGAACTTCAATAGTGTCCATGATAGCACTATTAAGTTCATTGAGCATGGTGTTGAAGTCCTCTGTGTCTTCTAGGTCATGAATAGTAAGTCCACTTGGCTTTGATTCTAGGCAGGACCTGAATTCACCCCAATCTATATCCTGAAAATTATGTTTTGGCTCTTCTGCAATTTGAGCTAACTACAGGTCAATGCAAGCAAGAATGGGAAAATGATGGGTCTTCAATGGACGCTCGTGTGGCAGCACCTCACATTGTATGAACTTGGGAGAGAGTTCATGGGAGTAAAAGACATGATCCACTCAATGCAGAGATTTGGTAACAAGGTGTTCCAAGGTTGGAATGCCAGGCTCAAGAGCAATATCCATACTGAAGTCTGCTAACAGGTCTATCAGGTAGTCAGCAGCATCTATATTAACTCTTGTAAGCAATTGAGTGTTGTCAGGGTGCTCCCACATAGGGTCATGACAGTTGAAGTTGCTGACCCAAATGTCTGCTACCTGCATGACAGGAGCATTAGCTGGTGGGGGAGTGGCCAAGAATTGCTCAAGGCAATATAATGTGCAGGACAGTGGTCATCCCTAGTTTTGTTCTGTTCTGCCAGGACGAATTGAAATACAGTGCACGAGGTATTTGGTCATTCTCTGCACTGCCAGCCCAATCCACACAACTCACTGAGCCTGATGACCATGTTTGTTCTGCAAAGCTCAGATATTTCCTTGGCTATTCTCAATACCAATACCACTGCTATAGCCACCACTACTCCTGTAACAAATCGCTTGCCTTGCATTGAACAAACATCCCACTTTCTCAGAGCAGCCCCTGCCACTGCTGCAACCACAACCACTTGCAGATAATTCCTCCCATGGGGACCTCACAAATCTTATCAACCTTCCTTGCCCTGTTTGTTCCTGGTCTAGTCTCTCTTGAAGTAGTGCCACTGACTCTGGAAAATATTGAAATCCTTCCCACTCTTGATCTCATTAGTGCACAACAGTTCCTTTCTAAACATCTGAGGCCCAAGGCTTATAAAAAAGACTGTGTGTTCCCACAATTAACTGAAACACAGATGACCGCCCAAGATGCTCTTCTCCTGGATGGCATAATGTAACTCATCTGAACCACACTTATGAGTCTCTCATTGATGATATTACCACCAAGCAAACATCTCTGGACAGGCAACCATTAATATTGGTCTCTTACAACTATTTGACTACAATGAAATACATTGAACCTTAGGCTACCATATTTCCCCTACAATTAGTAACAACTGTTTGGTTTAGCAGTTCTTACTAACTATAAGGATTTTATATTGATGCCTGTGAGTCATCATAATATGCATCTGGGATGGTCCATGGGTATGACCCAGGTTCAGAGTGATCTGGACCATGGTGCATGAACATGGGTTGTGTGTGTTGACCCAGGTCCATTGGGTTATATGATGGATTGCCCATGTGCATGGGCTGTTTTGAGGTCCATTTCAAATGACCCTGGGCTATTGTTAGGTGATTTTGCTGCATTTTAAAACAGGCTTAAAATAGATGATATAGGTATTACCAGGTGCACTTTTTTAAGGAGATTCTAAATCTGATGGTCCCAAGTTGGTACTTTTCCTAATTTGGCTAGAAAATGCAAAATATGAATGGAACCCTGGTAGTTTCAAATTTTGACCTCCTCTGTTTTAGATGATTCAACTTGTATCTGGACCCATTTTTCAAATCTGAATAGAGAAACACGAAATTCTCACTGCAGCTCTCAATATGGCTAGATCAATGATGATGACTGAAATGTGGGTTGGGTGACCTCCTCTAAATGGAATGGATTGACATGTGTCTAGACCAGTTTTTTGAGGAGAATCCATATCTGAACAGAGAAATGTGAAATTCTCACTATAACTCCCAATATGACTAAATCAGTAATGGTGGCTGAAATGAGGGTTGGGTGACCTCCTCCAAATGGCATGGTTCAACCTGTGTGTTCCTTCACCAATACTGTGAATTTCTCCACAATTCCTTTTGATTCACACATTGTACATACTATAGAGTGTGTTTCATGTCTATGCCTCAAGATTGCTAATGGGATGCACTTATAGCAAATGAGATGGTAAAAAGTGCATAATTTGGTTATATCATAGCAACCAGACCAAATGATGTCAAAGTCTCTTTTGGCATATGATTCATACATATAGGACTAGTGGATACCAGCAGTACTTACATTTTTATCAGCTGGAACATCTGCTATGGACAAATCAAGTTTTGCCCACATTGTTTTTCAGAAATATGCATTTAGCAGGTGGAATTTGATGATTTTGACTTCAGATTCAGAATCTCCTTGAAATTTGAACCTAGGAAGCATATAGACCTACATATTTGGTGTCACTTTGAGTCAACCTTATTCTAGGGTTAGAATATTGAAACATCTATAGCGAGGGAGACAGGCCAGATATGAAGATTCCCTCTTCAGATCATCCATCTGCTCATTAAATAGCAAATGATGTATTAATGACATTAGTTAGAGGATGTTACACAATGTTCTTCCTAATAGCTCAGATTAATCTGATTGTAGCAGAGGCTATAGGCCAGCTATGAAGATTTCATGTCCAGATTCTGAATCTACTCAAAAAACTGGTTTAAACACAGGTTGAACCATGCCATTTGGAGGAGGTCACCCAACCCTCATTTCAGCCACCATTACTGATTTAGTCATATTGGGAGTTATAGTGAAAATTTCACATTTCTCTGTTCAGATATGGATTCTCCTCAAAAAACTGGTCTAGACACATGTCAATTCATTCCATTTGGAAGAGGTCACCCAACCCACATTTCAGTCATCATCATTGATCTAGCCATATTGAGAGCTGCAGTGAGAATTTCGTGTTTCTCTATTCAGATTTGAAAAATGGGTCCAGATACAAGTTGAATCATCTAAAACAGAGGAGGTCAAAATTTGAAACTACCAGGGTTCCATTCATATTTTGCATTTTCTAGCCAAATTAGGAAAAGTACCAACTTGGGACCATCAGATTTAGAATCTCCTTAAAAAAGTGCACCTGGTAATACCTATATCATCTATTTTAAGCCTGTTTTAAAATGCAGCAAAATCACCTAACAATAGCCCAGGGTCATTTGAAATGGACCTCAAAACAGCCCATGTTCAACACACACAACCCATGTTCATGCACTATGGTCCAGATCACCCTGGACCTGGGTCATACCCATGAATCATCCCAGGTGCATATTATGATGACTCGCAGTCACCAGTATAAAATCCTTACAGTTAGTAAGAACCGCTAAACCAAACAGTTGTTACTAACTGTAGGGGAAATATGGTAGCCTAAGGTGATACATTGTTTCTTGCACATACAGTGGTTTCTCTTGAGATACAGTAACCTGGAACTGATCGCTTCTTGATAGGTTCTGTGTTATGGGTATGGATAACCTTTACATATATTTATTATTTATTCAGCCACATTCTGTATTTAGTACTCTTATTTACCATTATTTATGCACAGACTTTACACCTTTAACCACCATACTGTACGAAGTACCTTGCTATTTCATAATAGAAAGAGGTCCAGCATACTCATGGGATTAAGGTTTCGAAGTTCTCACATAAATCCCTTACACTTTTTTACACTTTTTGCCTCAGAGAGGGCTATTATGGCTAATAAGATGTTTTGGCTAGATGGAAGTTCCACACTTCCATTCCCAATCATCCACACAAGGTTTCTCAAGAAACCTTGTGTTGAGAGCCTTGCTGAGGCCTTAGCCTCCATTGAGAACCAAGCCAAGATTGTAAAATCTTGAGTTGAAATTGGGGATTTCAATCACTGGTGCCAAGCTGCCAGTAAGCTTGTTGATCTCACAAATGACCTCATTTGTATGGATAATGATTTTCTCTATTGAGAGGTAATAATATCCAACAATGAAAGGCTCCATCATTGCTCAGAGTTAAATTCACAACTTGTGGATTTAGTGAGCATCTTGATGTTTGAGTGCGTGCAAGTGTCTACTCACAAATTTGAAATTCACCAACTCCTCGGTTACCACTATTGTCACCCCCCTAACCCCTCATGACTATTCAGTTAACCGATGCCCATCATCAGATAGAACCAAGACAGGCGCCCAAGTGACAATAATGTCACTCTGCCACATCACACAGCTGCACTGACCCAAACAACCACCATCTCGACACCAACCAACTGCACACAACCCAGTCCCACCTTGAATGAAGTCAAGGTGGTCTTGGCCATGGCAACCAAACTGCTACGTCAACACACCCTGTCAGTTCAACACACCCCCACACTTGCTATCACCTCACGCAAATGCAAGAACCGATCAAATGATCAGTTCGCAAACATTGCAAGGATACGTCACAGAGTTAGGCATGGGTTTGAGAGAAGGAGGGAGAGAGTTGAGAATGAGATGGAAGAGAGGGAGGAAACAGAGGGCAGAAAAGAGAGGAGAGGAGAGAAGGAGAAGGGGAGGAGGCACCTTAGTAGGCCCCCTACATCACCTCCACTCACCATGGAGCACAAGCAGGAACCCCCCACATCTCCACACCCTTGACAATAACAAAAATGACAATGTCATTTTCATCACTCAGGTGTACATGTGAGCGAGCCCCCACTGGCGCCCTCACCTCAAACCATGCCCCCCAATCTCAATCACATCAAACCCAATCGACCATGGTGTCGGTGATGTTGTTATTGTCATTATTCATGCCAGAACATGTTGGGGCATGCACCACTCCCCACTGCCATCCCCATCCCACCCCCTGCCACACCCAACCCCAATCAACAGCAACAACAATGTTCTTGTCATCATCATGCTGTTCCTGCACCCACACCTGTTCTCACATCCGCATCCACACCTGCACCTACACCCCTGCCAACTCCACCCCATTCCCCACCCCACCATGCACCACCAAAGTCAATGGTCACATGATTTTTTTAATCACGTGACACACAAAGAATTTCACTGCTGGTGGAACACAGAAAAATTCATGTTGCATTGTTTCTACCAGGATTCTACCTTATGGACTCATGATATGGACTTGTATATCAAATTTTTTTTAAAAAGGGGGAAGGCCCGAGTCAGAAACTCAGAAAACAAGAAACATTTTTTAGAGAGGGAGAGTGAGGGAAGGAAAGAAAGAATAATAAACCAGATGGATGGAAGGAACATAAGGACAGAGAGCCTGGACAGATGCTTGGAAGGAAGGACAGGACTGATGGAGATATGGGACAAACCAGACAGATGGAAAAAATTCATCACCAATCGCCTCCTCATCTTTTCTGTCTGTCTGGTTCATCCCATATCTCCATCAGTCTTAAAAAAGTGTAAGGGATTTATGTGAGAACTTCAAAACCTTAATTCCACAAGTATGCTGGACCTCTTTCTATTATGAAATAGCAAGGTACTTCGTATGGTGTGGTGGTTAAAGATGTAAAGTCTGTCTATAAATAATGGTAAACAAGAGTACTAAATATGGAATGTGGCTGAATAAATAATAAATATATGTAAGGGTATCCATACCCGTAACATTCTGGCAGCTTCCATCACAACATTCAACCCCAATATGAACAGACTGAAGGATGCAGAAACATTGAAACGTACCAGACTAGAGGCCTGCTTACAACAACAATCAGTCTGGTCCAATTGGCTTGGTATCTCTGACTCACTATGCTCAATGGATCACCCTTTTCACTGAGCCTTCACCTACAGTTCAGAAATCTTTGGGTCAGATGCCATGGAACCTTGGTCAACACACCTTCACTGTGCTCTGGGTAACCATTATTGTCTTGTCAATCATCACAAATTTCAATCAACACCTCCATAAACCAATGTCATGGACAACTGTCATTGGTGTAGCATGTGAATTGGCTGTCATATTCTTCCTTAATTGGTGTGCCATCTGAAGCTCTGGACTGATCAGCAAGAATACCTGCAGGACATGGCTTGACACAATGCCCACCGTATGGGTGATTTTGAAGAACATGGCCATGGTCCTCACTCATGCTGTGATGGCAACTATCTCGGGATTGTTAGTAGTTAGCACCTATTACAATATGTGAGTCATTATACATTCTGCTTTCCATTTAATTAACCTTGTGAAGACTCGAAAAGGTGACACAGTAACAGGAGGGCCAGGGTGACTGTCAGATTCAGCAGGAGGGGTCACTTTGAGGGATGATTATTCGCCCACCTCATTATCAGTTCTTTTCAAATTGTACTGGGGGTCAAATACACTGGGAATTTATCAGATGTGTTGGCTCACCACCTTGAGTACCATTAATTGGTGGGCAATAATCAGCAAATTATATCCGCATTTGTAGATCCTGTGGGTGAAAAGGCTAGAGGTAAACCAGATCAAATAAATTTTGCACACATAACTACAACACAACAGCTTTACCAATGCACCACAGATGTCAGAATTGCTTTTCACATTATCAGATTCATTATGCAGGTCTGGAGGGCAATTAAAAAGTATTGTGAAAGTGACTGTGAGCTGTGATATTGGAAGTAAATCAAAGGACATATAACCACAATCAAAGAAAACTTACTGTCAATGGTCATCAGACTGCCACTTATGCAATCACCCATTACTGGTTTACAAAATATGAGCTGGTGAGTTCCCACCAGCAATGGGGAGCTCACTAAATCTGAGTTTCTAAGATATTGGCCTATGGCCAATTATGGATTTTGATGGCTGATTGTGATTTCTGTGTTGAACAATTTTCATATATTTTCATAGAGAAAATAATAATTGCATAAATGACAAAATAATATTAATCTATAAATGTATACCTGCTGAGATCCATACCATAAGTATTCAACTGAAACCCCAGCTGGTTACAATGCTCATTATATTTGTTAAGCATTAACATAGAATCAGTTTCTTTTGGTGTTTTTCAAGATGTGCACAAGCAAAGCATGTGTGAAATGCTAAACCTTGCAAAGTCTTAACTCAAGAAATTGCCACAAAAGATAAGCCTGCAGAGAAATCCTTTTCTTCAAGTTCAACAACCACTTTTTCCAGGGTCAAACCCTAGTAATGGCCTGGGAACCTTGTAAGACATTGTTCACCTGTGGATCAGCCATTTAAGGAGCATAGCATCATTACAAGTACCATGTCAAAAATCTGGAACACTTATAAAGGTAGGGATACCTTATTAGAACACTGGCTATCATAAGGCTATATAAGGCTTGGGGCCTTACCAGCAGCTCATCTAGAAGTGAGGGTCTCCCTAGTATATGGTACTATAATCTAAGGATAATTATGCACAAGTAAGTAAGTAAATAAGTAACTAATATGTAATCAATATAGTAACAGGTCGTCAGTTTGAATCCCACACAGCTTACTAGGTAATGAAATATATACACCCTAGTAAACATAGGGTGGGAACATTTTTGTGTTTCAGTACCTTACATGGCGACTAAACCATTATGAGACCTTCTAAGGTCAGGTACCCTTATAAGAACCTCTGACATCTTACATAAAGAGCTCTTTCTGGCCAATGCCCTTATAAGACAGGCTGTGTCTTATGGCCTTTTAAGCCCTTATATCTGCTTATGGGAATGTTTTCAAATTTTTGACATCTCCCATCTTGTAACTGCTGGTACAACTGGGACCCAAGAAGGACTGATACCTTCCCATGCAGGTGTTTTAGGTCCAGAATATCCATCAAATTCAACAAATGCCACAGCTGGAA
This sequence comes from Piloderma croceum F 1598, assembly GCA_000827315.1. Classification (NCBI taxonomy): domain Eukaryota; kingdom Fungi; phylum Basidiomycota; class Agaricomycetes; order Atheliales; family Atheliaceae; genus Piloderma; species Piloderma croceum. Next base: position 145,016 of record KN833037.1, on the reverse strand, counting down.
GATGGCTGCAAGAATTGTTAAACCAGATTTCTTTTGGGCTCCATTTGCATCATCTGATTTTTCACTTTTGACTTCTGTATGATTATGTTTTACATGGCATCTTAGAACAGATTTTGCACTAGCAACTAGCCTCTGCTGTGTTGGCTTGTGGTTGAGGATAGACAAAACAGAAGCCCACCTAAGTGAACTTACAAATCTATAAGGCAAGGCATGCAAGATGAGAGGTATAAGCTAAACTGAATACATAGGTAAATAACCCAGACAATAATTAATACACAATAACAAAGGGAGAGGTGGGAGGGTGTTAGAAATACTGTTACCATTTCCTATTATATGCATATTTTTAATTTCCTTTTTAATATCCCCATCTCACCATTTCAAACTGATGTTTTAAATATGTGTCTAAACATGTTACTTTGAAGATACTTTCTTAGTACCTACTAGATAAGTGCTATATTCACATGGTGACACAGCCACTTAGCGTTTCACATCTCAGATGACTTTTACATTCATTTTCTATATTTTAAATGTATAATTAATATCCTTGTATATTAATTATACTTATGCCTTACAGTCTCAGACTTTTACATATTTATTTAAGATTAGTTTAAACTGAGTGAGGCCACAAGATCATCCGAAACTGTAGCCTCACTGAGTTTCAACTTACCTTCTGGATTAAGAAGTGCTTTGTTTGAAATGTGTTCCCAACACATTCTCGTGGCCACCTGACCTCTAGCTCGAGACCGAGGGCCTTGGGTGGCCAAGAATAGCTTCCTGTGAGTAGGAACAACTCACAGGGAGTCATACAAACTTTTAGAAACACTCAGGAAACCTTGCAAGTCATCCGAAGCTCTTTCCAATGACTCTGAGTTATCCCTCACATTCCTTCTTATTCCATAGCTTTATGTATAAATATGAGGTCTTGCCTCAGTCAATATAATAATCTTATCACTACTCAACCACTCTCAAACTGAGAATACACCTGAACATAAATGTTTCGGCCACACCATTTAAGTAATATATTGACTCACTCTATAATATTTATAACCTCTATATTTGAGCCAGATAGCTTCATGCCCTCTCAAAATAGCTTCTTTGAACATAGTAGGTTAGTTGGAGTCCCACTAACAATTATCTAAGATTATTCTTGGTGCATCTTACTGTCTTTATATCTAAGTGCCACCAGCTCCTGTGCCACTTAGATTACATTCAAGGTATATATTCACATTATTCCTTGAGTACAACTATATTCTGCTAGACTTATTTGCTTAAGTAGAGTAGAATTAATGTCTCTTAAGATTAAATACATATTATATTTTAAGTACTAGTTCATTTCTCATAAATTGGTAAGTATTTCATAGAACACCAATTTAGTTTATAGATCTATTAGAATACTCATACATACAAATATTCTACAGATCCATAACAGAGGGTGAGAGAAAATAAGTAGAGGATAACGTAAATAAATAAGTCCGAAAATGAGATGTGGACAGTCAGAAAAGTGAGAGATAATAGTGCAGAGCACTCACCTGGGCTAGAGATGTGGAGGTTAGAGAAAACTGACCATGATGGTAGCCCAGGTTTTTGATCAACAAATTGCACCATGTGCTGTGCACTGTTAGGCCTCCATATGTCCAATAGCACCAAACAACATTTTGGCACAACCTGAAAGTAAATTTGGGTGAATGGTGAGGCCATAATAAAAATAGCAAGCAGAGCTCATGAGTTGAAAAGGAGCAGGGCTCCATTCTCGGTTTATGAAAACAAGCGGAGCTTGTGTACAGTAGCAGAGTCAGATGTTGGTGGGACCAACATCTGATGAAGTCTTGAGCTGGTGCAGAGGCCTGCAAAACTGCTCCCTACCCAGCTGCACTTTGGGAATCCGCAGTTACAACAACCTCTGACAGTTAAACTCCAAAACAGAAACTTGTGTAGGCAAAAGATGAAGGACATCATCAAATTCAGTTCTTTATTCCAGAGTCAAATAGTCCCAGAAGCGGCCAGAGAAGAGTTCAAAGTCTTCTAAAGTGGTAGAGTAGGTTCTCAGTCTGAGCAATGCCTCTCTAAATGCCACCTGTTCAGCACTGTGAACAGTCTGGCAATAAATAGTGTTAAAAGTGACAGACTGTTTAAAAGACTCAAACACATGACAGCCTTCTGCATGAAGTGCATGAAGAGCCATACAATATGCTGATGGTTTGTCTGAATACATAGGGCTGTCTCCCATAGGTGGTAGTTCACTAAAAAGATAGTTGGGATTCCACCGAATATCTCATCAGCATTTTGAGGATGCGCCTGATGCAGGCAATGATCCATTCAATTAGGTTTACCTGGGCAAGTGAGCTCAGATAATCTAGAAACACACTACAGGTGACAAAATAAAGTAAGATAAAATAAATAGTAATATATAGGATACCTCATCAGTGGTAGCCATATTTGAGACTTAAGATACATAGCACAGATCAGTGATTGATCTGGATAAACCCAAAAAGTGAAGGAATTATGCATGTAGAGGTTAAAAACTACACACAGTCAAATGATACCACCCTGAGATATCAAGATCAATGATCTTGATGGAAATCCAACTCCAAATGAGCCAAATACACTTAAAAATGCGAAATTGATAAGTAAAAAGTCTTATCTGTGCCAATCAGCCTCACAAATCCAAAGAAAAAGTTTTAGAAAGGCATTCAGAATGTTATTAGCACTGATACTTTACATGAAAGTGCATACATGATCACTCAAAAATTGCAGTTGTTACAGAGAGTAATGGCAGATAGCAGAAACTGACACATGGGACAAAAAACCCTCTTTCTTTCAGACCGAATTTGAAAACTGCTACAGCAAATAAATAGATTATCTTACTTTTGGCCACAGAAAATAGTCAAAGATAGAATTAGAAAAGGGATTTATTTCAGTAGAAAGAATATGACATATTTTGATTTTGTTCTCAGGATATAATCTAATTTTGGTCATGCCTCTGTTTGCAGTAAATAACAATTGTCTGAATTTGATTGTGTCAATTGTTTTGAAATACCAAAAAAGTGTTCGCTATGTTTAGATTTTTTTTGTGATGACAAAATGGCTAATTAGTCCTTATTTGGCTATTTTGTCATCAAGAAATAATCTAAACACAGTGAATACTTTTTTGGCATGTCAAAACAATTGACACAATCAAATTCAGACAATTGGTATTTACCACAAACAGGCATTACCCAAAAATAGATTATATCCCAGGAACAAAATCAATATTTTATTTTATTTTGTTCAACTGAAATAAATAATTCCTTGTTCTAATTGTATCTTTGACTATTTCCTGTGGCAAAAAGTAACATAATAATCTATTTATTTTCTGTAGCAGTTTTCAAATTCTGCCTGAAGGAAAGAGCATTTTTTGTCCCATAGAAACGATGCAGGCAGCCACACATCCAGATCAGGCGACATGTGAATGCAGCCACATGCATCCAAATTGGGGTACTTGGGAAGCACTGTCTGTGACAACAGAACCCTTGCTCACCAGGAGGAACCTGAAAATAATTAATTAATTAATTATTGGGTATCACATGATTAGTTTAAGACTTATAAATTATATACAGCCAATTACTAAACTTAAAGAGTGGCAGTAAACTTTCAAATGTGCACAATAGTAAAAACATGTTTTAGCAATGTCCAAAATTTGTATAGATGGCCCTCCGGGCGGCCCGGCTCTAGCCATGTAAATTTTATCTTTCTAGTTGCAGTGCTCTGGTGTGGATTTCAACACCTTTTCATGCAAAGGACACATGAGCAATTGAAAATTATGGTGGTCAAAATCAATCCATGCCACCATCCTAATTCAGAATCATGTTTACTTAGGAGGTACTCTCTTTATCTGACAATCATGGGCCACATTTTTGTGAGTTATAAATGATATCTCTTATAATTTTAATGGGTATTTTCCATCAAAATTTCAAAGCCATATTGGGATCATCAATTATTCACTTGGTATTCAAAATGAGTGGGAATTTTCCACACCACAATTTTGACATGGTGGATTCATAGTGAACTGGTGGCAGTATATTTTTCCGACAGCTTTAGCTCTGCAAGTTGAGTTAAAGCGATTAATCATTTTGTTAAATAATCAGGTGACCAAACATCTGCTCCTGGTCTATATGAAGTGTTCACTCAGATGATCAAAAGCCTTGTTGAAAGCCATGCTATGATTCAAAGAGCAGTCACATGTCCAGGCCGGGAAAACTTTGCATGTCATGGGATGAATTCTCAATCTTGACTCCGATTCTTGAGACCTGGTCTGGTAAACCACAGCCAGGAATAATTAGAAACCACATATGGTGTATTTGAAATAAGTCATGCAGTCAAATGATTCAAAAATAGTGCCATTCTTGCCCATTTCAGTATGTTTTAGTGCTAATTCAAGTGCCAAGCCTTGATCCATTGAGTGTTCCATGGCTAATACCTACAGTGCTGGAATGCCTTTTTCAACACCTCATAGGTCCTCTTGTGGAACTTGTGTAGTGGGCTCAATTCTCAATAGTTTCCCTTTTGAAGTCTAGTATACTCTCCTATTTTTTATTTTTTTATTTGCTTCAATCTGAAATTGGACACTCTCAGAATTGAAAACAACACAGCCACATGGACACAGACCAACCTCTCCCACACTGCC